>JXCR01080592.1:234048-260270 GCA_002079205.1 Phalaenopsis hybrid cultivar
AGCAAGTAAATAACTCATTGTTGGCCAACTTCTTAAAATATGCACAATAATCATATTGGCTACTCATGTGCTCATGCCCCCTCATGAACAGATCAAATTTTTTATATCACTGTCGTTGTGACTGCATTAATCCATATAAGGACTTGTCCAATTGGTAAATGAAGACTTTTGATACTTTATATCCAAGCCGCTGCAACATATAGATCTCATATTGCAATTCTTCATGTAGGAATGTTGTCTTCACATCAATCTGTTCTAAGATCAAACTGTACTATGCTACAAGTGCTAAGAGAACACAAATTGAGGAATGCTTGACAGTTAGGGAAAACCCCTCATCAGAATCAATCCATTCTCATTGCATAAAGCTTTTTGCCACTAATCTTACATTGTATTGCATATCAACTCCATGAGACCCTTCCTTCTTTACATACACCTATTTGCACTCAATGACTTTCCTTTCCAGAGAAAGCTTCACCAACCTTCAAGTATCATTCCCCCGAAGATCACAGTATGAGATCTCCACTCTTTACAGTGAAGAAATTTTTGCCTTTGTAGCTAAAAGTGTAAATGAAATATGATCCATCAACCAAGCTAGTTTTTGAACATTTTGGGACATGGTCTTGCTCCTAGCAATAGTTTCCTGAGCAGGAATCTCATCCTCCGTAACATCTTCCACCTCCTCTTGAGCACTATTAACAAAAAGATTCTAAGTTGCAACTAAATTGAATATCTGAGTCAGAAAATATAAACTATACAAAACAAATAGAGTTGCATCAAACTCCAACTTCTGTTGCATATATGTGGTCCCAATAGAACTCTCCACCTGACTTAAGTCCTAGTTTTTTCTACAGGTTTGTCTCGTCGAATATAACATCTTTTTTAATTACAACCTTCCTCTCAGGTTGATCATATAGTCTGAAGCCATTGACTTCACGCCTAAAGCCAATGAAGATTGTCTTCTTTGCTCGTGAATTCAGCCTATCATTCTGCACGTAATAGTAAGTCGAACACTCGAACACTCAAACACTCTCATGTGCTCATAATCTCTAACAAATTACCCGACCACATCTCCTTTGAGGTCTTCTTCCCAATAATTACAAAAGGCAGACGATTGGCCAAGTGACGGACATAATCTATGGCTTCATCCAAATAGACTTTATCCATCCCAACATTGGATAACATGCACCAAACTTTCTCCACCAATGTCTGGTACATCATCTCTACCACCCCATTCTACTATTGTGTCTCTCTAACAATGAAGTGGTGCTCTATCCTAGCTCTCTAACACTCTTAAAATAATGCATTCGAAGTGTATTCACTCCATTGTCTGATCTAATACATCGGTTCTTTTTACAAGTCTGAGTCTCAATCCTTTTTTNGGAGTGCTTCCAGACAAACTACATATCAGAGTCTTCAATCTGGTAAATCAGAGATGGAAACTTCACCGCAAGAACCATCTTCATCAGAATCAAAGAAGACAAAGAAAAAGAAGAATTTTGTTAATAGCACCAGGAGTAGGATAGAGGCTGCCACTATCAGATATGTTGTCTCAGATTCGGGAGAGAAAATCCTTGAACCCTTGACTTTATATGATTATCTTGTTGTTCCTCCGGAACCTGATGAATATAATGATAATAATGTTGGCTATGTGCCTTTAGTAATAACATAAATAATCAACCTAATATCGATCTCGATCTTCAAAATGATCCTCAAATCAGTATAAATAATCAACCTAATATCGATCTCGATCTTCAAAATGATCCTCAAATCATACTTGAGTAAAATAATCAATCTAATATCGATCTCGATCTTCAAAATGATCCCAAATCATACCTTAGCCTAATACTAAAGAAGATTTTGACGATATTGCTTACGATAGCACCGAAAGTGAAGAACCATAATAATAAATCTAATATCGATCTCGATCTTCAAAATGATCCTCAAATCATACCTGAGTCTAATAATAAAGATTTAGATGATATTGCTTACGATAACACCGAAAGTGAAGAACCAATCCTACAATGCCATGGTACGCCCGATACTAATTACGATAACACTGAAAGTGAAGAACCAATTCTACAATGCCATGGTACACCGTTAATAATCAACTTGGAACTTTCTGATAAAGAAGATACATTGGAAGATTCAACGACAACACTCCAAGAATAACAGAAATAAATTTAAGGAGTGGAAAAATGTTACCTCTAAGAACAGCTCCAGTAGATAAAGGGAAACANTAACCAGAAGTCATACACATTACAGAAGAAAGAAGAGAAGTAACATCTGCCAATAAAGAAAACCAACCGCGAAAAGAATCCACATCCACAACCATACCTGAAAAAGATCTCAAACAAATANACGCCGTTAATAATCAACTTGGAACTTTCTGATAAAGAAGATACATTGGAAGATTCAGTAACGTCTCAAGAATAAATAACAGAAATAAATTTAAGGAGTGGAAAAATGTTACCTCCAAGAACAACAATCAAAAAGAAATCACAGAAATAAATTTAAGGAGTGTAAAAATGTTACCTTCAAGAACAGCTCCAGCAGATAAAGGGAAACAAATTGTAATTCAAGAAGAATTACCTCCACCTAAATGGAAAAACAACATGAAGCCACAGGAACAAATAAAGTGGATTACAACGTGCTAGCACATCTTAGTAAGTTACCGGCCCGACTAAGCATCTATGACGCTCTAATCCTGTCAAAGGAGATGAGGGAAGCTCTAGTGTTACAGCTTTGCTCGATCCAGAGATTTGCTTAACTCAGCTAGCCAGCACATCCTCAGATGAAGTTTGCTTGTTGAAAGAAAAATCTGGAGTAACCTTCACAGATGAAGATTTACTACTTGGCACAGCCGATCANCCAAGGTGGCTGGCCCGTGAAGGAGTGGTCACCTCTTGGCTCAGGAAGGTCACGGGGTGGCTAATGATGATTAACTCCTTATGACAATCAATGATGGAGGAGATTTTATGGTTCAGGCTTAAAAAAGTAATTAATCCCTTAATTTTGGGATCCATTGGTCCATAGAATGCTTTCGTGGAATTAGGGAGGTTTTTCCTTGTCCTTAGGAGGAGCGTAATGGATGTGGAGTCATAAAGTTGGTGGCTTTAAGGTGGCTAGGCCAATTTTGGTGCATGGGTTCATGTGGGTCAAAATGGCTAGATGTTGGGTTTAGGTTATGCTAGACATGTCAATTAGCCCAAATGATTAATCAACATAGTGTAGATGATTGTAATGAAGATTTTTTGTGAAGGATTGAAATGATTGTGAGCTCAATTGGGGGTTCAATTTAAAGGATTTTGGAATTTGGTCACTTTGGCATGTTGGGCCAGACTTAGGTCTAGATTGGGCTAGGCTTTGGCTAATTCCAAATTTATTGTTGAAAATGGTCAATAGGAATCTCGTGAAGAGTTTTCAACATAAATTGGGTGCCAATTTTGGGGCTAAGATAATCATTTTGGTGGAATTTTGAGGTATGGCTAATTTAAATTCGGGTTTTTTGGAATTAGGTCAAAATTAAATGAAATTGAGGCTTCACCAAGGCCAATTGAAGGTCAAATTTGATGTGCAGGAATGTTATGAAGAGTTTTCAACACAAATTGTAGCAAATTGAGTTGACTATGGTGTTCAGTTTGGTGAGATTAAGTCATGTAGCCAAAATTGGGGGTTTCACTTAGATCAAAATTAGGCTCAAAGCATGGGCCAATTGAGCTTGAATTAGTTTAAATTTATCATATGGAAGGTGAATTTGAGTTTAGGTTTGAAATTGGGGGAAATTGGGACCAAATTGATGGACATTTGAGGTAAATTTCAGGAAATTGGACCTTTAAAGGCAATTTGGTAGTTTTCGTCAAAATGATCAAATTGATCAAATTGGGTCCTATTGAGGGGTCCAAATGGTTTTTAGAGACATTTGGAGTGATTTTGGATGCTTTAGGCAGGTTTGGGGTGCAAATGGGATTTTTTAATTTTGGCAATTTGGGGGTATTTTGGTAAATTTTGCATTTTTAGATAGTTTTTGGTAATTTGGGTNTGCGAGTTAGGGCTTAGATTGTACAATATGGTTGTACAAATGCCTAAAGGATGTGTTTGAGAATTTATGTTGCACTAGGCAAACAACCTTGAATTCCTATGGCTTTGTTGTTTAAAAGCTAAAGAATGATGTGATAGTGTAAATCCTCTTGCTGTTGAAGATGGCCGGGCTGCCCACCATGTAAGCTCCAAGTTCCTCGTTATAGCAAAATTCAAGTTTTCTAGGTCATTTGGTTATAATGTCAACTCAGGTGACCCTATGGTTAAAGTTCTTTTAAATTTTNAAGATGTTGTTGTGCTTGTAGACGTTTTCCATCGAGACTCTCAAGTTCTTCGAGTCTGAGTTTTGCATTTTCTTCAGTTGTAAGTTGGTTGGTAGTGGCAATTNTCGTCGGAATCATTCTTCCAGAAATTTAATAATGTCAGGCCTTAAATACTACATTTAAACTAGTACGGGGAAAGTTAATTTTAACTCCATTTTTTATTTTTGATGCCCCTTTCTCACTAGTCAGAAAAGAAATAACTTCATCTAAATCCTGATCTGTAACAGAAAAAGAATGATACTGGCATCTATACACATCTTCTATAGAATAAAACTCATTTATTTTCTTTGGAGTAAATTATATTCTTTTTTCAATGAAAAAATACATAATCATCAGATGCTTCAAGAAGGTTGGCATAAAATTTCATTACAGTCCTAGCTATCGCATCGGGAGTAAAATAGCATAAGTTTTCCCATTGCCGAGCAATAATCAAACGTTCAACTTCTCCTCCTAGATTTTTAAAACCTCGATCCTGAATTAATTTTTTATTTTCTTGCAAACTATGAAATCAATCACTCGCTTTGAAACTAACAAATTTTTTTGCGTCATATTCCATTTTTATTTTGCTCGATCTAGGTTCTATAGGAAATCTAGAAAATTTTAAAAAATCCAAATAAATTCTAAAATTCTAAAAATCAAAATGTAAAGCATTTTAAACTTCAAATCACTATATAATAGTTCATCACCAAAGAATTTTCTCAAAAATTTCTCAAAAATTTTTTTTATATTTTTGGATCCATGCAATGTGAGATAAATTCTTGGTAAAAATAAAAAAAATTTGGTTTAAAGTGTAGCTCTTACCTAGAGAAGATGAAAGCTGAAATCTTTTAGCCTCTAAATTGTCTCAAATCCGACCACAATCAAGCCCTAGACGCCCAAACCGAAGGTTGAAGATGACTTAAGCGTAAAAATGGTGGCCACAGTAAAAATTGCAAATTTTTAGGGGTTAAAATCTGTTGTCAGGTCGAGGACGTCGTCGCCGTCGATTCCAGCGCCGTCAGTGCTGAAGGCCCAAAAATTTCATTTTTTGATTTTTTTTTCAATTTCCTATCGACTTACTCCAAAATTTTTAGTATTTTAAACATAAATTTTTATCTAACAATAATTCACAAAACTAAACATTTCACCAACACGATTTTTCACAAACAACAACAAGCTAACTTTTATGTATGAAAGTACACCTTTTACAAACATATTTTTTTTAAATTACACAATCACACATATTAAACAAACTAATTATAAATTAGTGTCAAAATTAAGCTACAACACAAAACGTTGTCACAAAACTATACGCACAATCAAAGTTCAGAATTCTAAAGCAAAAAAAAAAAACAAACCAAATTAAATCCACACATTTACACTAAATAAATATAATGTTCTAAAATAGATAGTGAATTTAAAATCATTAATTATTACGCCTCTTCTTCAGTGCTTTCTCCTCTTCTGATATCTATCATAGATTGGTAATGAACATATAAGTTGTAGAAGGATCGGTACGAGAATTGATATTTCAAATTTTCTTCAAACATCCGAACTAATCCTACTTCAAAAGTTCCAGTGTGATCAAAATTTTCTTTCATTCTCCAATCTAGGTGATCAAAAAGGTATTTAAGATCTCCTACTGCATTCATAATACTCTGAAGTTCCCTTTCAATTTTTTTCAATTTCTTTTCTAAAGCAACCAAACTTCCAACTGCTAGTGGTATTAATAGAGTTAAAGCATATGAAGATTTATCTATGATGGCTTCTAATACATCATTTTCATTTTCATAATAATTCTCATCTATAGGATTCATGGGCGCCTAAGGTAATAAAGTCTTTTTTCAACTTTCATATGGAACTTACTTGACTGCAAATCAAAAAGATGGTATATGGATGCCCAAGTCCATAAATTGATCCATTAGTAAGGATACACATAATAGATTTAAATATAATAGACCCTATATCAATGAGCTTTTCAATTTGAATGTAGTAATTTAAAATAGCACATTCTTTGGTGACTCTACTAATTTTCATAGTAGGGAGTAATTTTGCAGTAATAAAGAAATGTCATTGCTTCGAAATTGGATTAGGTAATGAAGTAAACAAACTAACATATCCTTCGTCTCGTATCTCCAACATATCACTTTCATCCCTTAGAAGATTATAAACATCTTGCNACATCTTTTTCAAAATTAAAATTTTTAAAATGTCCTTCCGAGGCGGGAAATGGGATATCAATTTCGATGACCGACAGCTTCTTACGGGCAAACCCCATACCAAAAATAGTGTCGACATCATGTTAAATTTAAAATTTTGAAAGTATAATTAAGTGAAGACAAATAAAATTAAGTTCTTTCTCTCTTTCTAAAAATGATTTTTCTTCTTCTCCCGCTCCCCCAAACTTAAATTTTTAAAAGATTTTTTCTTGAAGAGCTTTAAAATGAAGGGTAAAAGAAAACATTAAATACATTAAAAAAATTTATACCTGTTGGACATTTTGATTTTTGAACATAAATTTTGAAAATACTGCAGGTGCTAAAATGAAAACTACAAGGCTAAAAACATTAAATTGCACATAATAAATATAAAATTCGCTGAGAAAGAGCTAATCACAAAACAGAACAAAGTGTTGAAAATAAAAAAAAAACTAAACAAAATTCTGAAAATGAAAACAATCTTCCACATTACAGTTTCACATAACATAACAAATAAAGTCTAAACAACATCATAACACAAACAATACAATCACACAATACAAACACAAACAAACAAACAAAAAGATCACTAGTCAATATCATCTTCGTCTTCATCTACATCCAACTTCTGCTGCTGATATGGAGTAAACACAGGGTGAACAGGGAACTGAACTGAATCTTCTCCCCTCAGGTATCTAACTAAAGCATAAACATAAGCAACACCATACTCAAATTTTTGCCCAATCAAATCATCAGTGTGAGCATCTGGCTTCCATATTTTGCATTCTATAATCCATCCTCAAATAAACTCCCTGTTGTGTCAACATCTGATCCAAAAGTTCTCTATTACTGGGGTCACTAAAAGTAGGTCCATGAGAGGTAGAAGGAATATCCCTAGAAGTAGAAGGAATATCTCTAGCCTGATTGTCAGATCTCCAGTCGACATGAGATTCATATGTCTTGATGTTTGCAGGCCCAATAGGTCTCTGAGGCTCAATCCTCTCCTCATCAAGTCTAAAATCAACTCCTGTCTGCTCACAGTGTGTAAATAAGAGCAGGGTGTGCCAATCTACCTGAAGTCTCTCCCAGAGCAATAGATCGAGTGTTCATATAAATAATATAGTCCACATTTATGTCCATAACTTGTTGAATATAGTAGTTCAGGATGGCTCTATCTTTGGTCACCTCACTATGACGGTTCGTCGGAATCATTCTTCCAGAAATTTAATAATGTCAGGCCTTAAATACTACATTTAAACTAGTACGGGGAAAGTTAATTTTAACTCCATTTTTTATTTTTGATGCCCCTTTCTCACTAGTCAGAAAAGAAATAACTTCATCTAAATCCTGATCTGTAACAGAAAAAGAATGATACTGGCATCTATACACATCTTCTATAGAATAAAACTCATTTATTTTCTTTGGAGTAAATTCTACCCTTTTTCAATGAAAAAATACATAATCATCAGATGCTTCAAGAAGGTTGGCATAAAATTTCATTACAGTCCTAGCTATCGCATCGGGAGTAAAATAGCATAAGTTTTCCCATTGCCGAGCAATAATCAAACGTTCAACTTCTCCTCCTAGATTTTTAAAACCTCGATCCTGAATTAATTTTTTATTTTCTTGCAAACTATGAAATCAATCACTCGCTTTGAAACTAACAAATTTTTTTGCGTCATATTCCATTTTTATTTTGCTCGATCTAGGTTCTATAGGAAATCTAGAAAATTTTAAAAAATCCAAATAAATTCTAAAATTCTAAAAATCAAAATGTAAAGCATTTTAAACTTCAAATCACTATATAATAGTTCATCACCAAAGAATTTTCTCAAAAATTTCTCAAAAATTTTTTTTATATTTTTGGATCCATGCAATGTGAGATAAATTCTTGGTAAAAATAAAAAAAATTTGGTTTAAAGTGTAGCTCTTACCTAGAGAAGATGAAAGCTGAAATCTTTTAGCCTCTAAATTGTCTCAAATCCGACCACAATCAAGCCCTAGACGCCCAAACCGAAGGTTGAAGATGACTTAAGCGTAAAAATGGTGGCCACAGTAAAAATTGCAAATTTTTAGGGGTTAAAATCTGTTGTCAGGTCGAGGACGTCGTCGCCGTCGATTCCAGCGCCGTCAGTGCTGAAGGCCCAAAAATTTCATTTTTTGATTTTTTTTTCAATTTCCTATCGACTTACTCCAAAATTTTTAGTATTTTAAACATAAATTTTTATCTAACAATAATTCACAAAACTAAACATTTCACCAACACGATTTTTCACAAACAACAACAAGCTAACTTTTATGTATGAAAGTACACCTTTTACAAACATATTTTTTTTAAATTACACAATCACACATATTAAACAAACTAATTATAAATTAGTGTCAAAATTAAGCTACAACACAAAACGTTGTCACAAAACTATACGCACAATCAAAGTTCAGAATTCTAAAGCAAAAAAAAAAAACAAACCAAATTAAATCCACACATTTACACTAAATAAATATAATGTTCTAAAATAGATAGTGAATTTAAAATCATTAATTATTACGCCTCTTCTTCAGTGCTTTCTCCTCTTCTGATATCTATCATAGATTGGTAATGAACATATAAGTTGTAGAAGGATCGGTACGAGAATTGATATTTCAAATTTTCTTCAAACATCCGAACTAATCCTACTTCAAAAGTTCCAGTGTGATCAAAATTTTCTTTCATTCTCCAATCTAGGTGATCAAAAAGGTATTTAAGATCTCCTACTGCATTCATAATACTCTGAAGTTCCCTTTCAATTTTTTTCAATTTCTTTTCTAAAGCAACCAAACTTCCAACTGCTAGTGGTATTAATAGAGTTAAAGCATATGAAGATTTATCTATGATGGCTTCTAATACATCATTTTCATTTTCATAATAATTCTCATCTATAGGATTCATGGGCGCCTAAGGTAATAAAGTCTTTTTTCAACTTTCATATGGAACTTACTTGACTGCAAATCAAAAAGATGGTATATGGATGCCCAAGTCCATAAATTGATCCATTAGTAAGGATACACATAATAGATTTAAATATAATAGACCCTATATCAATGAGCTTTTCAATTTGAATGTAGTAATTTAAAATAGCACATTCTTTGGTGACTCTACTAATTTTCATAGTAGGGAGTAATTTTGTAGTAATAAAGAAATGTCATTGCTTCGAAATTGGATTAGGTAATGAAGTAAACAAACTAACATATCCTTCGTCTCGTATCTCCAACATATCACTTTCATCCCTTAGAAGATTATAAACATCTTGCATCAAATCTCAAGTAGGAATGAAATTTGTATAATGACAGATTGGAATGTTGTATATCATATACAATTCATTAATCCTTGCAGGAGTAAATGGTACAGCTTTGCCTCGTACGAAGACAACACCTTGAGTAATTCCATGTAATTTTGTATAAAATTCTTTCACCACAGGTACAACAACCACAGACGTAGTGTAACACAAAACTTCCCAACGCCTTTGCAGAATGATTTTATCAATCGGACCAATAGGATTGATCACTCCATGATTAACAAATCCACTTTCCATGATCAACCTCCTCTTCGTAATAAATTTATTGTATAATCATTATGCGTTGAAACTAATAAACTCTCTTTGTTGAAAACTCCATACCTCAAAGTATTCTGGAATTAGAAGCCATGGAATCCGAAAATAGGAAGTTACTAGGCATCTAAGGATGTTTTTAGGCCTTTTAAACTCGTCCCGGTGGTTATTATTAAGTGAAATTACGCCAAAACCCGCCAAAAGTCATATAACAAAGTACAACTGCACTCAGCGCCATTGACACTCCTGATTGGCGCTGTCGGCACTGAAGTCCGTTATCTAGGGCGTCGTCGGTGCCCACTCTAGCACCGTCAGTGCCAGTGGCCAAAATTGCGATTTTCATTTTTTTATTCAATTCGATTCCAAATTATCCTTCAATACTAATATTTGACTTAATTTATAATAAATGCAATTGTGTAGGATTATTATATACTAATATATAAGACACTTAACAAACTAAATAGTAATACATAGCAATATAAGTATGGGTTGCCTCCCACAAAGCGCTTGGTTTAACGTCGTCAGCCCGACATACCATTTGTTTAGTTAGGTTGACTTAACATTTAAACTTCCTTAGTTTGAGGTATGTGCCCTTCATAATAATGTTTCAAATGATGCCAATTAACTTTAAATATCTTTCTAGTGTTAGGATCCTTAATAACAACAGTTTCATAATGATAGACTTTAATCACTTTAAATGGTCGTAACCATCTGGATTTTAGTTCTCCTGGAAATAATCTAAATCTTGTATTATATAGAACTTCTTGTCCAGGTTCAAATTTCTTCTTAACAATCTTCCGATCATGCCATATTTTCATTTTTTATTTATAGATTTTCACATTATCATTTACTTCAGTTCTAATCTGCTTAAGTTCATTGAGTTGCAAAAACCTTTTTTCACCAGCATCCTTTGAATTAAAATTAAATTCTTTAATAGCCCAAAATGCTTTATGTTCCAATTCTACTGGTAAATGACAAGGTTTTTTTTCCAAAGATCAATCTGTAAGAGGACATTCCTATAGGAGTTTTATAAGCAGTTTTGTATGCCCATAATGTAGTATCTAGTCTAGCAGACAAATCCAATTTATAAGGACCTACAGCTTTTTCTAAACTACGTTTAATTTCATGATTCAATATTTCTACTAGACCACTAGTTTGAGGATGATAAGTAGTAGAGAATCTATGCATTATATCATATTTCTTGATTAATTTTTTGATTCTCTTATTCCTAAAATGAGATCCTCCATCATTAATGATTACTCTCGGCATTCCATATCTTGTATAAATATTTTTAATTAAAAATTTAGAAAAACTCCGAGTGTCACATCTAGGCACAACAATAGCTTCAATCCACTTAGACATATAATCAACAGCAAGTAACGTACAAAAATTTCCAAATGAAGGCATAAATGGTCCCATAAAGTCTAATCCCCACACATCAAAAAGTTCAACTTCTAATGTGTAATTTAGAGGCATTTCGTCTCTTTTGGAAATATTTTCTACTCGTTGACATCTATCGCATGTTTTAATATATTCATTAACATCTATAAAAATAGTAAGGCAATAAAATCCAGCTTGCAAAATTTTATATGCAGTTCTATTTATTCCAAAATATTCTCCAAACTCAGAATCATGACTTCTTTCAATTATCTGTTGAGTTTCTTCATAAGGCACACATCTTCTAATAATTAAATCCTTACAATGTTTATATATATATGGGTCATTCAAAAAAAAGTCTTTCAAATCATAGATAAATTTCTTTAATTATGGATTCTTGATATCATGTGGTAGAATGTCACTTATAATATAGTTTACTATATTAGCATACCACGGTACATCCATTTCATCAATACTATAAAAATGTTCATCAGGGAAATTTTCTAAAATTTCATTTGCAAAATTAGTTAATATTTCTATTTCTATTCTAGATAAATGATCAGTAATTTGATTAGCATTTCCTTTTCTATCTACCACAGTAAAATCAAACTCTTACAGTAGAAGTATCCATATAATTAATTTTGGTTTAACATCCTTCTTTTGCATCAAGTATTTAATAGCAGAATGATCTGTATACACTATACATTTAGTTCCAATTAAATAAAATCTAAATTTATCAAAGGCATAAACAATAGCTAATAACTCTCTTTCAGTAATAGTATAATTAAGTTGAGCATTATTTAGAGATTTACTAGCATAATATATAACTTTAAAATTTTTATCGTGCCTTTTTCCTAATACAGCCCCATTAGCATAATCACTAGCATCACACAATATTTCAAATGGTTTCTCCCAGTTAGGTGGTACTATTATAGGTGCAGTGATTAATTTTTTTTTTAATAATTCAAATGTTGTTATGCATTCCTCATTAAAATCAAATTTTGTATCTTTTTCTATAAGTTAGTACAGGGGTTTAGTTATTTTTGAAAAAAAAATTTATGTAGCACCTGTAAAAACCAGCATGTCCTAGAAAACTTCTCACCCCTTTAACATTATTGGGAGGTGCTAATTTTTCTATAACTTGGATTTTTGCAAGATCTACTTCAATGCCTTGTTCAGGAATTTTATGCCCAAGAACATCCTGCAACCATAAATTGACATTTTTCTCAATTTAAGACTAGGTTGATTTTTTCAAATATCTCTAGAACTTTTTCTAAATTATTAAGACATGACTTAAATATAGTCCCAAATATATAAAAATCATCCATAAACACTTCCATTCCTTGCTCTATAAAATTGTTAAAAATTGACATCATGTATCTTCGAAATGTTGCAGGTGCATTGTATAGTCCAAAAGGCATTCTACGAAATGCAAATGTTCCATATGGGCTTGTAAATATTGTTTTCTCTTGATCCTCTAGAGCAAATGGAATTTGGTGATATCCAGTATATCCATCTAAAAAGCAATAGCATTTATTCCCAGCCAATCTATCCAACTTTTTATCTAGAAACGGTAAAGGTAGTGATCATTTTTGGTGGCCATATTTAGTTTTCAATAGTCCATACAAATTTTCCAACCAGTTACTTATCTTATTGGTATTAATTAATTTTTCTCATTTTCTTCAGCAGTCACTCCTCCTATCTTTGGAACATGGTGAATTGAGCTTACCCAAAAACTACCTGAAATAGGATATATAATTCCAGCATATAACCACTTTAAAATCTCTTTTTTACCAACTTCTTTCATTATTGGGTTTAATCTTCTCTAAGGATCCCCTTTAGGTTCTTTTGGTTCATCTATTAAAATTCTATGCATACAAATTGAAGGACTAATTCCTTTAATATCTGCTAAAGTCCATCCAAAATCCTTTGTATACTTTATCAGCATCTCTATCAACATTTGTTCTTGAATTTCAGTTAACTCAGAAGATATAATAATAAGCAATGTAGATGACTCTCCTAAAAATACATATTTTAAATGGGCAGGTAATATCTTCAATTCATGTTCAAGTGGTTTAATATATGAAGGAATAAGATTTTTACTATCATTTTTAAGTAGGTCTGACTCTTCAAATTTGTACTGAATATAATCTAAATCTTCTTCTTTTACTTCATATTCAATATCAAAAATTTCTCCTTGCTTTAATTTATCTTTGAATTCATTCTTAAACTGCTCATTACTTGGATAATCAGCTACTTCCATCCTGAAACATTCCTTATCTTTTTCTATTGTAGGATATTTCATAACTTTTGTTATATTAAATTTCACTTCTTGATCATTAATTCTCTTTTTTACACATCTATTAAAGCTCTCTCTATTGCGAGAAATGGTCTCCCTAAAATAATGGGAATCTCTTTATCTTCCTCTATATCCAAAACTATAAAGTCTAAAAGGATAATAAATTTATCCACTTTTACTAGCACATCTTCTATAAATCCTTTTGGATAAGTTATTGATCGATCATTTAACTTAAGAGTTACAGTAGTAAGGAAAATTTTTCTCAAATCTAAATGTTTAAAAATTAACAAAGGCATACAATTGATACTCGCTCCTAAATCACATAAAGCTTTTCCGTAAAACTTTTCTTCAATTGCAAAAGGTATAGTAAAACTACTAGGATCTTTTAATTTTTGAAGAAACTTTTTCTGAATAATAGCACTACACTCTTCACAAAGTACAACGGTCTCATGATTTGTAAACTCATTTTCTTGTTTAATTCATCCTTCATAAATTTAGCATAACTTGGCATTTGTTCCAAAGCTTCAACAAAAGGAATATTTGATTTCTTAAAATTTTTTAAATTGTTTATCTTTATTCTTCTATTTTAGTCTTTGAAGAAATGAAGGTAATGGTTTTTCACCAGGGCTCTTTGTTTGTTCATTTTCCAGTTGATCATTTTCCATTTCTTCCTTTTCTTCATCAACATCAGTTTCTCTTTGGATCCTTGTTTCAACTTTTTTTCCACTTTGTAATTGAATAGCTTTAATTTGCTATTTATTTTGATCTTTTGAATTAACTTCCGTAGTACTTAAAAGAATTCCAGAAGGTTTATTACTAAGTGCAGTAGCAATATGTCCTAATTGATTTTCAATATTTCTAATAGCAACCCCTTAATTCTGTATTTGATTTCCCATATTCAACATTACTTCTTCCATCGTCAATTTCTTTTCCTTAACTTGTGGGTTAGGTTTTGAGTTAAATCCCGGAGGATAATAAGGTCAAAAATTAGAATTTCCTTGATTGTTCAGATTTTTGGATGGATTCACCGAATCATTATAATTATTCCAACAAAAATTAGGGTGATTTTTTCAACCAGGTTTAAAATTGTTAGAATAGGGATTGTTATTTTGAATATTTATAGCGTTTAAAGTTTCATAAGATGATTGAGTATCAGTATTCTGTCCTAATGAATTCTCCTCTAATACTGGGGGTACTTAAGAATAATTCATTCACATTTGATCAATCTTTTTAGAAATAGCAGTAATTTAAGATGCCAAAATGGACATTGTATCAGAATCATGAATACTAGCTACTCTCTTAAGATTTACTCTTTCAGAGGGCTATTGAAAATTATTAGTAGTTATTTCTTCAATTAAAGAATATGCTTCATCAAAAAGTTTTGACATTAATGAACCACCTGCAACAGCAGCTATAATAGATCTCAGTGATCCTAATAATCCATTGTAAAATGTTTGAATTATTAACCAATCTGGTAAAGCATGATGTGGACACTTCTTAAAAAAATCTTTAAATCTTTCCCAAGCTTCATACATCGTTTCCCCTTCAAACTGACAAAAAAGATGTATTATTATTTCTAAGCTTAGCGATTTTCGAGGGTGGAAAAAATTTAGCCAAGAATTTTTGTGATAGTTCTCCCCAAGCTCTAATAGATCCAGGTGCTAAGAAATTTAACCAAGCCTTGGCTTTCTTCTTTAATTAAAAATGAAAAAGTCTAAGCCTAACAGCATCATTAGACACTCTGTCATATTTAAATGTAGCACAAATTTCAANCAAAAATCTTTAAATCTTTCCCAGGCTTCATACATCGTTTCCCTTCAAACTGACAAAAAAGATGTATTATTATTTCTAAGCTTAGCGATTTTTGAGGGTGGAAAATATTTAGCCAAGAATTTTTGTGATAGTTCTCCCCAAACTCTAATAGATCCAGGTGCTAACAAATTTAACCAAGCCTTGGCTTTCTTCTTTAATTAAAAATCAAAAAGTCTAAGCCTAACAACATCATTAGACACTCTGTCATATTTAAATGTAGCACAAATTTCAAGAAAACTAGCAAGATGTAAGTTAGGATCTTTAGTAGGTGATCCTCCAAACTGATTATTTTGTACCATTTGGATAATAGCAGGTTTAAGCTCAAATGAATTAGCAGCAACATCAAAATTTTGAATAGTCAAGTGAAGTTCATCTACTGTTGGATTCGCATAATCTTTTAAACGTCTTTGTCGATTTTCATTTATTGGATTATCTAAGTTATTCACCATTTTGTGTAAATTTTTTATTTCTTTTTTTATTTTCAAAATTTTCAAATAGTATGTTCCAATTCTAAATTGTAAGGTACTAAACCTTCAGATCCAATATTTTGCATAAATAAATAAAGTAAACAAAGTAAAACACTTTAATAAAAATATTTCTTTTTGGATTTTTGATTTTTAAACTTTTTAAACTTTTTTTAATAATAAGAATTTTTTATGATAAATATATTATCTATAAATTTCCTAATTTATCAAAACTATTTAATTCAACCGCTACCTTCCCTACGCAACGACGCCAAAAACTTGATCCGACTTTTTTATTGCGATAGATTGTTTAAAATTTAATAAAATATAATCAATTAATATTCAGTTCTATGCAAGTATACGTATCATTATAAAGTAATAAAGGACTTTCTATTTAAGCCCCAAATATTGATACTACGGGTAAGGTTTAAATTGGAAATGATAACTTTGCTAGAAAATTCACAGAAAGCCAATTGAAATCACTTTCACTAATTTTTTATTGTTGAGATGTAATCAAAATTAAATTTCTAAACTATTATCACATTAAATTTCCAAAAATTAAAACAGTAAATACTAATCTATTAACTATGTTTATGAAACAGAGATTCTTATGTGAAAATGCATCCTTCCCACTACAATGAGGCTATGGTAACATGAGATGAGATAAATATCCATAATATGTATTGTGCCAAATAAGAGCAATTTTAATTCTCTACCCTCATACAGTGCATAGAAAATCATTCGCTAATATCAGTGTTTAGTCCCTAAATCTGTAGCTAGGCTATGAGGATGTCGGCTCCCACACTAGAGCTCCCACTTCCCTTCACCTTCAGGCTAGCTCTCGCTTCAGTTTTTAAACACTAAGACTGAATTGAAGTTGTTAGTATGTCACCCTAAAGGTTCTCCAATTCTACACCCAACAAAGAATATTTCCCTATTTTTTTGCACTTAATTTCATAAATGTTCTCCTTCATGGAATCAAATGTGATCCTTACTCTGTTGTAGAACTCATACTCCATTTTCCTGGATCATATTTTTCACAAGACATTTTAACAATTCAATTGGTCAGATTGAAAAGTAAATTAAGTTCGGAGTTGAAAAATCATCACAATTTATTTTACAATTTAATATTGGCATGTTCATATTATCTCTTCATTTCATCATATCTCAGAGTAGGGAGAAAGATAGAGGAAATAACTCAGACTTCATGAGAAAGAAATAACAAAACATAAACTTTATATATAAAAGAAAGTTCATACAACACTAATAAACAAACAATATTTATCTGAAAAATCTTTCTCAAAGCAAACCCTTTGTAGCCTTTTTTTAGAAATGCAGGAAGAAGATATCTCTCACTTTTCTCCATCTCCAACACTCTTACAGAAAGTTTCACACTAAATCTCATCACAAAAACTCTAAACTTTGAAAGAAAATCACTAATTGACTCCAATATGAAAGTGGAATGGAATGATGTGGTGCAAAAAATCAAAGTAGAGGAGTACTTTTTCTGATGAAATTCGACCCCAAATAGAGGCCAAGGTCGGTTCTCCAAGAGGTGCCTCCAAAAACTCTTCAAAAAATCGTCCAAATACATTGAACCTTCTAGAAACGGGATCCGCACTGTCTTTGGCGCCGTCAGAGCTGGTCTGACGCCGTCGGCGCTGAGTAAAAAATCTCGACGTTAATTTGTTCTACACCGTCGGCGCTGCTGGTGCTGAGCATTTCTTCAAAAACATCATTTTGACTCAAAATTTCATCCTTTTTGCATTTTTTTTCTTTAAGCCCTAAAAATAAACAACCTGCAAGAAAACATCAAAATAACTTCCATTAAAATGCAATATCAACAAAAATAGGTGTAAAATATGGGTCTAACAATGCATATATTTTTGGTGTATCAAATATCCATGTCATTAAAATGAGAGTCGCTGCATTTGCACGTGACGCTCAACCTCTTATAGAAGAGAATATCATAGATGAGCTGCGTAGGGTTGTCTTCCTAAGGGATTAGTAAATCATCTAAACGGAGAAAAGAATGGAAGAGATGGCCGCTGCCATGAACGCCATGGCCACAGCTCAGGGACAGTCTCAACCCCCACAGTTAGCCTCTCTAGAAATCAACCAACCAGAGATTATACATATCACAGATGAAAGGAGGGAAGTCTCCACAGCAAATAGAGATGAGCAAGAAAAGAAGGATTTTCTATCAAGCGCCATGTCAAAGAAGGAGTTTAAGCAAATGGTCGAACAAGTTTGGGAGGCCTTAGCCTAATCCAAGGTTAGTGCATTGGTTTTAAAGGGTAGAACTTACCCGGAGGAGTTTGATGTCATACCCTACCCTAAGGGTTTTGAGTCACCAAACTTTAAGATATTCGATGGGACAGGAAATCCCAGACAGCACATCACATTTCCGAGCCCGTTGTGATAATACTGGAGAAGGCTTGCTTTTCTGTCAGTTTGTCAATAGCCTGTCAGGGATCGCTTTTGACTGGTATGCCAAATTACCCAACGGATCAGTTAAGACATTCGCCAAGTTAGAGCAATTGTTCATGAAAAGATTTGTTGGAGCGCAATATTACCTCTCTATTGGGATCTCTTTATGGAAAAGCAAAAGCCCAATGAGACTTTAGTGGACTATATTTTGCAGTGGAGAAACCTTAGCATAAAATGTGAACCTCAGTTGTAGGAACATCACGCGATTGAGATCTTGCTCAAGAGCATTCATAGGTCAGTAGCTTTCATGCTCAAGGGACTTACCATCAAATCCTTTGAGAAGATACTCAGCAAAGCCAATAGTCTTCAAGAAGAAATCAAACACATTGATTCTCATGAGAAATCCAAGGAAACAAGAGTTTTAGAAAAGAAGTCAGGAATAGTGGCAACTATTGATAAAGGAAAATAACCAATGAAGATACATGCAGTAAATCCTCATTAATTGTCATCACAACATGCTCAAAAACATACACAATAATACGGCCAGTGTAGCCAGTGATAGCCTCAGGGAGGATCATACATAGTAGAGAATAAGAAAATATCTTTGGCAAAATGATAGAAAGTGGTGTATTCCTTCAAAGATGAAGCCGTACCCAAAATGTTCAGAAGTCTTATAAAGAAGCCTGAGTTCAGACTACCAGATCCAAAGAAACCCGAAGAGGTCAACAAGAAAGATCAACCAAATTATTGCCTGTATCATAGATTACTTGGACACACTATAAAGGAATTTTTTGTCTTCAAAGATTGGCTCAAGAAAAATGTTAAAGAAGAGAATATAACGATCTTGAAAGAATATTTGAAAGAACCTGAAAAGGGTTCTATAAATATTATTTTGGCTGAGCCAATCTCTTCTATTGACCCATAGACTGGAAAAGATGGATGGAGTACGACTTGGAACAAACTCAAGAGGGTCCTGAACAAAATTCAGAATGCTTCAAAACAAGCCTCCGTTCAAAGTCTTCAGCCTGTCAAACCCGAGATGAAAATTTAACCAAAAAATTTGTCATCGTCAATGACAAAGAAGAAGAATACCACACAAAGACTGATAGCACGGAGGATAGGGTAGGGTTTGCCTCCACTAAATTTGTTTTCTTGGATTCATGGAAGAAAATCCTCAAACCCCTAACCTTGTATGATTATCTTTTTACCTTTCTAGGTCTTATGAATATAATGATTATGATTTTAGCTACATTTTAACTGTTTATTATGACAATGTAACCGATTTTGACCAATCGTGCCTCAATCTTGATACCCAAACCGATCCTCAAATCGTACTTGAATTTGACGAACTCATTAACAAGACTGAAGATGTCATTGATAATACCAACTACGACAGTGCCAGGAGTGAAAAACCAATCCTCGAGCGCCACGGCGTACCGCTTTCCATCAACTTAGATCTTTCCGACAAAGAAGAAATACCAAAATATTCAATAATGATATTTGAAGAAGAAGAAATTACGGAAGCAAACTTAAGGAGCGGGAGAGTGTTACCCCCGAGAACAGCTCTAGTGGATAAAAGAAAGCAAATAGTCACTCGAGAAGAGCTACCTCCACCTCCACTAGTGGAAGAACCACATAATCAAGATAAAATTGGAGAATAATACGAAGTGGATTACAACGTGCTAGCTCAACTTAGGAAGTTGCCGGCCAAATTAAGCATCTACGACGCTCTAATTCTGTCAAAGCAGATGAGAGAGTCTCTGGTTACAGCTTTACTTGACACAGAGATTTGCTTAGCCCAGTTGGATAGCACATGCTCGGATGAAGTTTTCTCATTGAAAGAACGTCTGACATATTTTTCACAGAAGAAGATTTGTTGCTCGGTACCACAAACCACAATCATCCACTTTATATCTCCGTTAAAATCGGCAGATTTGTGTTGTCCGGAGTCTTGGTAGATCCTAGAGCATCCCTCGCTTGATGAGCCTGCGGACATTGGCCTATTTGGACATTGAAGCTCAAGAGCTCACAACCGATAAAATGATGTTAAGAGGATTTAACCAAAATGGAGAGAGAGCTCTTGTATCGATTACATTACTTATCAAAGTTAGAGAACTAGTAACTACCGCTGAGTTCCATATCATCGACGTAGAGAGCTCTTTTAATGCTCTACTTGGTCGACCATGGATTCATGAAGACAACATAGTTCCTTCATCTCTACACCAATGCATTAAGTACTACAAGGAAGGACAAGAATATTGTATCAAGGGAGATCTACAACCGTTTTCAGTTCATGAATTTGAAATTCATGAACATGCCACCTACTATGCGCCTCAAAAGAAAATTGTCTTCTCTCGTGAAATTGTGACAAATAAACGTAAAGATTCAAAAAAATCACAAAGAGGAATCCATTTAACTCTGCTTCAGCTATCTCCCACCACTCTTTCACAAAACATTGGTGGGGGTTCTTTTAGTTCGGGCACCCGAGGTCGAGGCCAAGGACGTGGACGAGCAAGAACCAATTTAATTGTTGAATGGACTAGGTCGATCATCTATATTGGTGATGAACACAGTTCTGAAGATGAAATAATGATGACAAAACAGAAGAAACCTTAGTACGAGATATCCTTATAAGATACGGAGAAAAGTGAAAATGAAACAATGTATGATCATATAAACCACTATGTGAACACAATGACCCTTACTTCGATTCTCCCTCAAAAGGTCATGAATTTAGAGGTCAAGGAAGTCTGTAGCGCTGGTTCAAAACTGATCAAGTTTTATCATGCTTCTACTTTTACTAGTTCTGAAAATCATGTAAATTTGGATGATTATCCTAATGAATTAATGGAATTGCCTTTTAGTTACTTTTCACCTTGTGTACAAAAGTTAATTCAACAAGGACATTTTCCAAAATGAATGCCAAAAGATAAATTACAACTTTTTGAAAAATTATGGGATGTTTAAAGTCAAACTCCCAACTCAAAAGAGGGTCTCAGATTTGGTATAGTCAGGTCAGTCGATGATTCAGAATTTTGCAAGATTATTACTAATAAGTCAGAAGATGATTGCCTCATTATATGGATGACTCTACTGATCAGCTAATAGAAGATGCTCGGTCAGAATTTTAGGAAGAAATCAAGTCAACTATCGATGAATTGAAGGAAATTCACCTTAGGACGGAAAAGCAGCCTCGACTTACATTTATAAGTTCTCTACTCAAAGATGAAGAAACTTTAGAGTTGATCAAACTGTTAATAAAATTCAAAGATTGCTTTGCATGGAGTTATGATGAAATGTCAGGACTGTCAGTAGAAGTTGCACTTCATAAACTCGGGGTGGACAAAGGTATGACCCCAATAAAATAAGTCCCAACAAGAATGCTCCTTGAAATAAAGTAGCAAGTTATTGTCGAGGTGAAGAAATTAATAGACTCTAATATTGTAAGAGAAGAGCAATACCCCACATGGTTAGCTAACATTGTACCTGTAAACAAGAAAAATGGACAATCCATGTTTGTGTAAACTTCAGGGATTTGAACAAAGCATGTCCAAATGATGAATTTATGTTACCGATACCAGAAATGATGGTGGATATTGCTTCGACACATGAAATTTTCTCCTTCATGGACAGATCATTGGGGTAAAACCAAATCAAGATGGCTCTAAAAGATGCAACACTTATAGCCTTCAGGAAACCTATCAGGATTTTCTGCTACACAGTGATGTCGTTTGGGTTGAAGAACACTGGAGCGACATATCAACAAGCTATGAAAAAGATTTTTGAAGATCTCATTCACAATCAAGTAGAATGCTATGTGCATGATTTGGTCATCAAAAGTAAACAAAAAATAGACCATTTGTATGATTTGAGGATTGTGTTCGAATGGTTACGGCGATATGTCCTTAAAATAAATCCCTTAAAGTGCGCCTTTGGCGTTACTTTCGAGAAATTTCTAGGATTCGTTGTCCATCATCAGGGAATCAAGATCGACCTGGATAAGATTAAAGCTATCTTGGAAATGCCTCCTCTCAAGACCTTGAAACAACTATGTTCCGTCTAACAAAAATTGGCATATCTGAGATACTTTAGTTCTAATCTCTCAGGTAGGTGTCAGCCCTTCTCGCATTAATTTAAAAGGATGTCAAATTCATTTGGGAAGAGAAATGCTAGCGGGATTTCAAGGACGTTAAACAATATTTAATGAGGCCTCCTATTTTGGTAGCCCCTATCCCAGGGAAACCTTTAATACTTTTTATTGCGGCCTTAGATGACTCTCTTGGAGCTCTCTTAGCCCAAGTCAAAGACGAGGGTAAGGAAAATGCACTCTACTCTTGAGTTGTCGCCTAATACTGACGGAGATAAGGTATTTGCCTATTGAGAAACATTATATAGCTTTGATTTTTGCCGCCAAAAAGCTTAAGACATTACATGCCTTCTCATAATATTGCCCTAATTTTAAAAGTCAATTTGTTGTACAATTTGATTACCCGACCAACACTTTCCGGACGTCTAGCAAGATGATCGTTGATTTTATTGCAATTTGATGTAACTTTTTTTTCACTCTGTGCTAACAACGGACAAATTTTAGCGGACTTCCTCGCTGCACACCCACTTCCAACAGGGTCCCCTCTTAATGATGAGTTACCAGATGAACAAGTATTACATATGGATTTTCTCCGGTGCGCAACGCTGGGATATGTACTTTGATGGAGCTTCGTATGCCAAAAAAGATAAAGGATCAGGAATGATTATACAAGGCAAAGTAAGGATTGGTTTGATCTTTATCACACCAGATAAGGGTATGTTGAGGTTCTCATACCACCTGACAAAGCCATGCACCAACAACAGAAGTAGAATATGAAGCCTTAATTACCGGGTTGGAGTTAGCAATCTCAATGGACATAACAGATATTGTCATCTATGGTAACTCTCAGCTCGTCATCCAGTAGTACAAGATTTTAAAGCCAAGATTAGTAGAATACCATCAATATGCAAAGAAGCTGTTGGAGCAAATTTCCAATGTAACTTTATACCAGATTCTAAGGAACTAGCATGTCCCCAGGAGGATTCCATTGATATCCGGTACAAAGAAGATAAGATTTGTCTCGAATTGGCCTAAAAAATATATAGAAGCTCGAAAGAGAAGAAGAAACGATGATTGTAGTTGCTTATATCAATGGAGATTGGCGTAAGCCATTAATTGAATACTTGCAAACTGGAAAGCTATCAGAGGACAAGTCTGAGGCACACCACATCACAAAAAGGGCTATGTCATGTGCTCTAATAGGTAATGTCCTCTACAGAAGATCATTCAATCATATGTGGCTACGATGCCTAAGAAGAGCCGAAGCATAAAATATTGTCAAAGAAGTACACGCTGGATTGTGTGGCGTTCACCAATCAGAGCCGAAGATGAAAATGAAGATCAAAAGACTAAAAAATTATTGACCGGCAATGATGTCCAACTGTATGGATACAACCCAAAAATGTCATCAGTGCACACCCTACAAGCTCGTGTACGGGACCAAGGTCGTACTACAGTTAGAAGTTCAAATGCTATCTACCAGAGTCGTTGTTGCCAATCAACTGACAACAAAAGAAATTCTAAAACTCATACTTGAGGAATCAAAAATTCTTAAAGGAAAACAACTAGAAGCACAATAATATTTAGAGCTTTATCAAGCGAAGATGGTACAAGCTCATGACAAATTGGTCCGCCCAAGGACATTCAAAGTTGGTGATCTCGTACTCATGCTCAAAAGGCCTATTCTTGCATGCCACAAGATAGGTGAAAAATTTGAGCCAACTTGGGAGGGACTATTTGTTGGGGAAAAGGTCTACACAGAAAAGGCCTACTAGCTAGTAGATTCTCGGGGTGAAAGATCCATGATGCCAATCAATGGACAATACCTGAAGACATACTACACAACTTGACATTGCTTGGCATGAAATTTTGAAATTTTGATCGTTCTGGGTTATTTATTTGGCCATGCATCTGTGACCGGGTCCAAATTTTGTAATAAAGTTAACCTCAAAATAATGAGAGTTTTTTGAAATTACATACTTCATTTTTTTCTCTTTTCTACCTTTAAATTCGATATTCTACAAAATTAAACCAAATACATACATAAATGAACAATTTTCTCACCAATGTAAATTAAAATTCTTATTAATAATACTTTGTTTTGTTCTTGTTCCTACTAAAGTTTAGCTCACTGATGTTTTTCTTGTCGTCTGCAGAGAAAAATGTCAGGCAGAAGGCTGATCTTTTCTTTCAAATATGGCTGGGACCTTGCACTTAACGAGGAAAGAGCGCCGCAGGGTGGCACCACAGACTCCGGCACAGACTTCAGTCAAATCCACATGGAGTATGAGGGTCCTCTTATGGATTTGGTTAGCTGTCAAGAAAAAGAAGGGCTACCATCGCTACTAAGGTTAAGCAACATAGATAATTCTTCACTAAAAGGGAAAAATGTGATAGTACAACAAGACCCGATGGACGGGACTAGTTGCCTGCCATCTATGATAGCTACACCAACCAGGGGCCTGGTCGCTGCCAATGATGAAATACCACTAGATGCACCGCTGCAGAGAACTCAGTTCTGAAACACCAATTGCTAAAAACATAGGGCTTTCTTATGTGAATAAAGAAGATGCCATAAAGAGGCAGAAAACTTGCTCACCACTATCCCTGAGGGGAATATCTATGATTCAGGCATGAGAGAGACCTCTTCTAGCCTACCTTCTATAGATGATGAGTCCAAACTCGCTACAGAGCCAGAGATACCACGAGTTTCAAATGTTCTTTGTAAGGGTTGCTCGACATGCAACGCTGAGATACTTACACGTACACCAGCTACAAAGGCATTTGTGGAGTGCCCGGATTGCAACGTCCTCCACCTGGAGCACTACAGTACCTTAGAGGAGTAAGCATCCACTGACGATGAATTTCAGACCGCTGACCACCCGATGGGGGAACCATATATCTCGTTGGATATAGAGTCGTATATCCTATTGAATACAGAGTCATATATTCCACTGGAGCGACAGACAGCACCAGCTTGGATTCCTACTGATGTCAAAATGAGGGAGCACCCTCGACAGCCACCATTTATCACCATGGTAGAATTTTATAAACTGATCAAAGTATAGAAAAGGGAATTCAAATTCTATAAAGAAGTTCAAGGAAGGTTCATCAACATACTAGAAGGCTTGGAGCTATACACCTGGGTCTTCTCTGAAAGAGACGAAAGAATTATTCTCGATTGCATTTTTTATCTAAGAGATAGGGGTCAAGAGGGCCTTCTGATGGAAAGAACCTATTCTGAGCCACAGAAATGGATGTGTGGAATGGGCAGGATCATCATACAATGTGGCTGTTATTACAACTTCACAAAATATAGACAAGGAAATCCCCCAGGGATTATGAGACACGATCAGGTGGACCCACTACATCCCATGATAAAATTGATGATTAAGAGAATGGTCCAATGGAGCATACTTCCAGCCGACTATATTCCCAACCGTTGTATCATCAATATATATGATGAAGGTGACTGCATACCCCGACATATTGACCATCACGACTTTGTGAGACCTTTCTGCCTGATTTCTTTCATGAGCAAAAGCAACAGTTTATTTGAAAAGAAAATAAATGTCGTTGGCCCCAGCGAGTTCAAAGGATCCGTGGAGATTTCACTACCCGTTGGTTC
>JXCR01080600.1:468-37114 GCA_002079205.1 Phalaenopsis hybrid cultivar
ACTTTGGGTGATCAAATTATTAAAAGGTGTGAACGATTTAGATATCTCGGGTCTGTTATTCAAAGCAATGGTGATATAGACGGGGATGTTAATAGTAGAATTCAAGTTGATTGGTTAAAATGGAGGAATGGTTTGGGCCTTTTGTGTGATAGAAAAGTATCGCTTAGACTGAAAGGGAAATTTTATAATAAAGTGGTAAAACTTGCAATGCTCTGTGGCATTGAATGTTGGCCTTTAAAAGAGAAACAAAAAAAAAAAAAATTAAGCGTTGTCGAGATGAGAATGATTAGGTGGATGAGAAGCTCTACACTTAGAGACAAAATGCGAAATGAATATATTTGTGATAGGGTTGGTGTAGCTCCTGTGAAGACAAAATTAGAGAAAGTCGTTTAGATGGTTTGGTCATATTAAACGTCGACCATTAGATGATCCGATTAGGAGAGTAGATGTCTAGATGGTTTGGTCAAATTAAACGTTGACCATTTTATGATCCGATTAGGAGAATAGATGTTTTAGATTCGACTTGTGCTAAGAAAGACAGAGGTAGATCTAAAAAGACTTGGGCTTATTGTATTAAAAATGATCTTAATTTACTAGAACTAAATGAAAATATGACCTAAATAGGACACAATGGAGAAAAAGGATTCATGTAGCCGACCCCACACAGTGGGATTAAGGCTTTGTTGTTGTTGACTCAATGGAGAAAAATGATTCATGTAGCCAACCCCATTAGTGGGATTAAGGCTTTGTTGTTGTTGTTTTTGTTCAAAGTCGCAATGGAGAAAAAGGATTCATGTAGCCGACCTCACGCAGTGGGATTAAAGCTTTGTTGTTGTAATGTCACCTGAATAAAATATATTTATATGTAGATTTATTGTAACTTTTCAAATAGAAATTTTTTTTTATGAAAAAATAAACTCTTATTTTCTCGGGCTTTTTTAATGAATTTTTACCAAAAGCTAAAGCGGATTTACATACCATATAGTTCTTATATAGTTAGATATCTAATATCTAAAATATGACACTAACACTTAAAACACTTTAGTGCTATATTGACAACAAATAAGTGCGTTGCACTTTAAATACTTAACGAGTCAATATTTTTGATTTCTATGACGTGACAGAAAATTTTGATTGTTATAAATATAAATAAAAATATTCAGGTGTGGTATATGTAAATTCCAAAGAATTTTGTGGTGTGTAAGTAAATACCCCNTTCCAATTGGGAACACGTAGAAATAGTTCCACTGTTGGTCCACCTGAAGAATTTGCAGTCGTCCGGTCCTTGTCCCCACCGCGGGCACCTGTAGAATTGTCGTCCGTAACTATGTGTCTGTCGCGATGTGAAAAGCAATGACGGTAGCCCACATCGACACATCATTTGTCCCGACTTTCCTGAATATCTCGAGCTCATTGTCCTGCAATTATGTTAAAAAGCGTTAATTAGTCAAAAATTTGAGGGAATAAAAAAAAAGCATGTAAAGCTTTAAATAAAAAAAAAAGAGAACGTCTCCCTGTATTCAAACTTCAATACAGATATCCTCAAGGGATACACAACTTCAATACAAATTTTCCCATACCAACTTCAATAGTTTGACAAAAAAGAAAACAAAAGAAAAATACAGCTTAAGCTCAAAGTCATTCAACGCTTCGGCATCACTTCCCTCAATGAAGAACAAGACTGGGAATCTAAAAAAAAAGTGCAGGAAAATTTGCAAACATGCCTTTAAATTCTTCAAGCATGCTATACATGTAGCGCCATTGTACCAACAACTATTTGTACTTGTTTTGGAAAAGGGTAGGACGACATATCCCGTAATATGACCCACTTCTTCTTCCACACTCCGAACGCTCTTTCAATTATCCCACGCAATGAAGAGTGTCTTTTGTTAAAAACTTCTTTTTTGCCTCGTATGACTCCACTAGATCTTTCAAAATCAGGAATGTGGTACTTCGTATCTGGATAGGGCTTCAAATATCCCCTTTGTGACGGATATGCAACATCAATCAAATAGTATTTACCCGGAGGTGGGTATGGAAATCCATGTCTCAAGTTTCTGGTTGAGAACTTGAAAACACAACTATCGTGAGCGCTTCCTTCCCATCCAGCCATGACAAAGGTAAAGCACATATTAAAATCACATACGACCATAACATTTTGTGTTGGGGCGCCGCATCGGCCTATGTACGCAACTCTTTCTTCACTATTTAATCGTGCATCGACGTGTGTTCCATCAATAGCTCCAATGCAATCCTGGAGTTACAACTATAATTTTTTTTAAACTGTAATGTAATAAAAGTAGAAAGATAAGTGTAATGGTAAAAGACAGACCTTAAAAAATGGCATGTACCGGGGGTCATTTGCAATTTGTAAAGGAATTGAATTGAACGTTGGATCCTCAGGCTTTACTACCTTCTGGGCCAAACTAACAAGAGAGTTCAAACCGACTGAGAAATATCGGCTAATGGTTTCAGATGAATGTTGGAAACGCTCCATAGCACCTCTTATTGATTCATTTTGAGATAAGATATATAGAGTTATTCCAAGCACTTCCCTTGGGGTTGTTCTTGCAGAGCCGTGAAACCCATGATTGATCCGGAGTTCATTTAGGAGATCATGAAATATTTCTTGTGTCATACGGAACATATTAAAGAACCGTGCTGGATGGCCCCGTAATAACTCACCAACCCATCTGTCTCCTACTTGAGTTGAAGTCATACATGGGTTTCGGTCAACGTATTTGAGATAGTGATAATACAATAAGGTCAAGGTAAACGCGACTGTGCGTATGTGGTGGATATCTTCTTCATCCATACTACAAAATTATTAAAAATTAAATGAATTAACTTTAGTAATGAAAACAGAAGTATGCTATGAAATATAAATAGAAAACATGAACTTTGGGCAAAATAAAAACATTATATAATAAAATTGGCCACACATAAAGAACAATCACATATAAAGGTCAACTGTCCAAAACATCAACAACGGAGATTAAAAAATTGTGCTTAACATAAACATAACATAGAAGATTAGAAAATAAAGTCCATTAATAACTCAAATATTCAGACGTCCATAAAAGATCGCAAGTATTTCACACGGTATTTCGGTTCCAACTTCATAAAAAATTGTCTGATGGTTGGATCTCGTAACACCTTCACGTGTTAAATGTAGTCATCATCGTCTGCCTTAACATCAAAATATGTATTCAGGACCTGAAGACACTCATCAATTGAGCTATCCTGTGAAGAAGAAGACCGAGCTTTACATGTTTCAACTAGTGCATCTATAGTGCCTTTAATGAAAGCAACCCCTTTGTTCTTCTTCTCTACCCTGGGACGCTTGGGCACACTTGTGGATTGAAAATCTGTGTTAACATGGCTAGGGCGGTCTCCTGAATCACCTATCTGCACGGTGTCCATCTCTTGAACTGAGCTGCTCAACCTTATATCATTTGGGGTAAACGCATGAGTTCCTGTAGCGACAACCCCAGTGAACATTCCATCTAGTTTTTCCTCCATTACTGGATCAATGCCAACAAATTTAAATTTTTTGGTTGACGGCGCTGCCTGTTATAGATAACAAATGTGCATTAATAAAGTAGTGTCAATTCAATGCGAAATTAGATTAAACATAAAGTAAAAAAGATTAAATTACGTACCTATAGTTTTTCAGCCCACCATTCCTCTGGTGCATCTATTGTGCGCTTAACAGGATCCCAGCCCATTCCTATTGATCCCTGTTTTAGTTCTTTCCATAGTTTCCAATCCTTCTTTAACTGGTCCCATTTGTTCTTCATTTTCATGCGATCGTAATCTCTTCCAGTCATTTCTTTGAATTTAACTAAAATATTTCGCCACCCTTCTTTGTTAAAAAATGTAGTGGGTCTATTTCCCACCTCAACCTCCCTTACACATAAATCACAAAAGATTATAGTAACTTCTCTATCCCACATGGCCGATGTTCAAGCCTCTCTAGCTTTACTCATTGAGTTCTGTCAGATATATGGATAGGCATAAAATGTTTCTTTTCATGACCAAAAAAATCATAAAACAAAAAGAACAATGTAAATATCTACTTTGGGAAATGTAAATATGAAAAATGGCTTGCTCTGGTATGAAATAGCATGAACTATCTCTTATTTACATGCATAGCATTCAATTCATCATCAGTAGTTATACATTTAATGATCAAATCCTAGTTCTCATTGATTAAGTGTTATGCGTATAAATATAAAACTTTAGGTGTGAGATACTTAAATCCTTAGGAATTGTGTGCCACATACATAAATTTCCCTCAAATAATGTCAAAAGAAAATGAAATAAGGTATATATGTGAGCTCAGAAACATCCAAATCCAAAAAATAATTGAGCAACTATGGCAGCAGCTAGCAACAAAAAATCAAGTACTCCAAACTAATGCAGCAGCAGCAAGCAACAAAAAATCAAGCCCAGGAACCCAAATGATAATCCAAGAGCAACTTCATTAAGGAGATCAAATCAATACAGTAAACCACAACCTAGAAACAGAGACAGTTAAAGCACAAATAACCAAAAACTTAAGTCTGCTAATACATAAGAGAAGCTCAATTGATGTTCAAGATAAATCAGTACAGAGTAAAGGGTGCTGAACGTTAAAACATTGCAGTAATGCAGAAAACTGAATACAATGGTTGGCCAAATCCATTCATCAATTATCCATCCAGGATAGCAATTAAATGAGGTTGAATGAGCAGTCAGTTGAGACTCAATCGTAGTTGCTGGATATCATTAAAGCTGGCCAAAATCAGGCAATAAATGATATATTTATGAGAAGAAAATAGACATCTGAATTCAGAGCGCACCATTTATGTAAAAAAAAATTATTAGATAACCTGCAAATGTGCCCGGGAATATTCCCTTTAAAACTTCACATTTTTCTTTTAAGCCTAATAGAAAGTAAAACCCTATGCTCTAACATGAGAGGGAACTTTATTGAACACTATTATTTATTTTCAGCTACATAAAATGAGTAGTGATATACGCAATCAATAGGAAGAATCTCTTACTAACTTTGCAAGTGTAGGTGTTAAATTGCTACATGATGTGGAGTCAATAAATTTCATTATTTGGCACAAATCTTAAGATATTTATTTAGCAAGTGATGTTTCAATTCAAATTAAAAATCATCCATAGTTTTGATTTTATCAAGCTTATAGTCAAACTAACCGTTGTTGGCATACTGAATATATTAAAATTGAAACTTTAACATATATAATCTCTGAATTTAAAAAAATAGAAAAAACTTAGATTGTAAATAACTTTTGTGACAACCTTGTGGTTTGTTGAAGAAAATCCGCAAGAACTGGCTGCGTAGAGAACTGCCTTTGACAGGAGCGAGAAGATCCGCAAGATCTGGCTTCAGACAGAGAAGATCTGGCTTCGAACGGTGAAGAACTGGCTTTGACCGTAGCGAGACGAGAAGATCTTGCTTTGACGGTAGCGAGAGTAGAAAATTTCACTCCGACGACAGCTAGAGGAGAAGATCCGGCTTCGAGGAGAACGAGAGGGGGAAGATCTGGTTGCGACGGGAGCTAGGGTAGCAGATACGGCTTTGACGACAGCGAAGGAGAAGATCCAGCTTCGAGGAGAGTGAGACAACGAGATCCACGTTCGACGAGATCTCCAGGAGAAGTTCCGGCTTCGACGGGAGGGCGACAAGGAAGATACGGCTTGGAACAGGGAAAGAGCTCGCGGAAGAGGAAGGAAAAAGGAGAAATGCTAACTGGAGAGGCCAAGGTTGCGGAAAAGAAGATCGCGGAGAAGGAAGATAGGGCTTCGAATGAACAGGGGTTAATGAGGTAAAAAAAAATCGCGAAACGCGGACTGCGGGGGTCAGCCCGCGGTCCGCGTGTTTTAGGAAATAAAAAACGCAGTTTTAAACAATCTACCAAAAAGTGCGAACCAAACGGTATGGCGACATTTTCAAAACGCCGCCCGCACTTATAAGCTGCCCCAAACGGGCCCTAAATATGTTTTCGTTAATAAATTTAATTAACATTGAAAATTCATAAGTATGGACCAAAATAATTATAAAANTTTATAGAAATCAAAAGGGATTGCTTGAGTATAATGATGGAAGAACCTTATATAAAGTAAGAGGAAATTTTCCATCCATCATATCTAAAAAACTCCAAATCAAGTAAGAAAATAGACTAATGGAGAAGAGGTNAAAAAAAATCAATTCTTCTCTGATGTTTCAATTAACCCATGCGTAATGGACCATCAATGTTTCTTGGTCACTTGAATTAAATAAAAAGAGTTATGGGATAGGAAACCCAATGGGAAAAATTGTAATTTTAGAATTTTAAACTCTAAGTGAAATTTAGGTTAAACCAAAGTGTAAAAGAGTAATATTTATGAAATTTAATCCTCTGAGTTTATTGAAACACAAGGGTAAAATGATAGAAACCAATTCACACAACCTTCTACAAAAGGGTAAAATTGTAATTACATAGATTGATGAACATTGGAAGTTAATTAAGTTTGGATAATTCAGGTGTAAGTGGGCACATTTTAATAAGTTAATAATTAACTGATATGAAGCCCCAAACCAATGGTTAAGCATTAATTCAATCCTTCAATAATAATCAAACACACTTCATGAAACTTCTTCTAAATTACAAATGTATCCTTAAGAGATCTAAGAGCTTGGTAGTGAGCTAAGCTTGATCAAAAATCATTTAAAAGAGTTATAAAATAAAGAACATAAGTTATCATAGGCATTCATAAAATACTACAAGCTCAAGTTCAATTGAGAGAATAGAGTAAGATTGCCATAAGCGATTAAGCCTACCACTAAGGGTAACCACCCAAATAAACCTCAAACATAACGAAAGAAGTAATTACTTGCCCTNCTTACATTTCTCCTGTAACTCACCCTATCAACACTAAGTCACTATATTTAACTTTGTTTGAAATGCCTCTCTAAGTGAGGACTATATTGACCAACTGTAATAGTCCCTACTATTTTTCAACGTAATCTCATTCTTATCTCAAATTTTGTAATCAACATATCTTAGGGAAGATGAATCCGAGTAACTTTCATGAACTACCAAAATTGTATTATTATTACCTATGCATGGTGCCATTTCGAACCCCGATGGGAAGACAATCGTAAGTGCCATTAGTACTCCTTAAACCTTTTATATCATTTTATTTTCCAAGTTTAGGTGGAATCTCTTTCACCTTTTGCTAGAGGACAACTTTGATATCTTAGATCATTCCGTCATCAAACTTAAGGTTGGCTTAGAACCATTCTGGTAAAATTATTTCACCAGATGATCTTAATGTTAGTTATTTTTTTGGATGTTTAGGAAAAAATAAAAAAATAACTTTATGAATTAAAAGTTGTATGCTTTTAAGCAAATTCACGTGAAATTTAAATACTTTAATGTATTTTTAAAATTTTTGGAGTGTTGAAAGATCACGATGGTAGAGTTATACTTAATGTCTTAGCACTGAAAAAAGCTCTAGCAAACAAATGGATAATAGAAAAATAGCATAACATGAAAAAATGCTAAACAGGTAGAAAAACATGGGGTTTAGCTTAATCAAAGTAATCAACTAAATGATTGTAAGTACATGTGTCCACTATTCTTTTGTATTAGAGAAAATAAAATTACACTATTGATAATTCCTTATGTACAATAGTATAAAAATAATAGTGATAACTTGGCTATAATCAATGTTTCAGAGTTGTAATAGCCGTAGTTAGCCACTACATTGTATTTAATAGCTACAAAAAGAGCATCAATTGGCCATAGCGGCCGTAGTGGAAAGTTGTGGTAGTAACTAGCCACATATGTCATAGTCTATAGTTGCTTGAGCGACAGTTGGCCATAAAATGTGTAGCTGGAAGTTGTAGAAGCAATTAACCATATAGATTGCAGTTGGTTACATATATCATAATTGTTTGTTGTAGTCTTATTTTTCCTTACATGTCATAGTTGGTTACATATGCAATGGTTGGTTGTTGGCATAAGTTCTCCACAGTGGTAGTAATTAAAAGTTCTAGTAGTTGTTAGCCAAATATGGTATAGCTGATCACATAGACAGTAGTTTGTAGGTACAGTAGTGTCAGTAGACCATTGTGGCTGTAGTTAGAAGCAATTGTATCTGTTAGCCGCATAAGTCATTGTTGTTCAATAAGTAATAGTAGTTCACATAAGCCATAGTTGGTAGCTATGGTAACATTAGTTGGCTACACACTTGGTTAATTGGTCATGTTGGTCATAGTTGATAGGTACAATAATAGTTAGCCACATAAGCCATAGGTGTATGCTATAGTAGAGTTAGTTGGTGAAACACGTCAAAGTTGGAAGTGGTAGTATATGTTAATTATATGTCTTAGTTGGCCACGTAGGTTGTAGTTGTTAGTTATAATAGTAGTTAGCCAAATAAGTTGTAGTTCATTAGATAATCTATTGTTGGTAGCTACAGTAGTGTTAGTTGGTCACAGAGATTGCAATTGGAAGCTACAATAGCATTCACCAAATAGTCCATTGTTAGTCATATAAGCTATAGTTGGTCGCTATAGTAGTGTTAGTTGGCCCCAAGTGTTATCGTTAAAAATAGCAGTAGCAATTAGTCACATAGCCAAAAGTTTGTAACATATATTGCAGTGTGTAGTAGCGTTAGTTGGCCATAAAGACCAAGTTGGAATCAATCGTAGCAGTTAGCCATATAGGTCGTAGTCAGTCATATAGGTCATAGTTTGTAGCTGCAACTACAGTTAGCACTATAGGTCATTGTTGGTCATATAGTCCATAGCTGCTTTAGCGTTAGTTGGCCGTAGAGGCCTATTCAGAAAAGCCAGATAGCCAGATATTTCTTAGTTAGCCATATAGCTCAGAGTGTAGTAGCGTTAGTTGTCCATAAAGACCAAGTTGGAATCAATCGTAGCAGTTAGCCATATAGGTCGTAGTCAGTCATATAGGTCATAGTTTGTAGCTGCAACTGCAGTTAGCACTATAGGTCATTGTTGGTCATATAGTCCATAGCTGCTTTAGCGTTACTTGGCCGTAGAGGCCCATTCAGAATTTGTAGTAACATGTAGCCATATAAGTTGTAATTAGTCATATATGTCATATTTGGTACCTGTAGTAGTAGTGAGCCATATAAGTCATAGTTGGTCAAATAGTCCATAGTTGGTAGCTGCAGTAACATCAGTCTGTTATAGAGGCAGTTGCTTGAAGTTGTAGTAGCAACTAGCTACATAGGCTATAGATGGTCACATAGGCTTTAGTTGGTATATACAATAACATTAGTTTGTCATTGTGGCAGTAGGTGGAAGCTATAGTTGTAATTAGCCACATGGGTCATACTTGGTCACATATATCGACATTCACAGCTAGAGTAGAATTTTGCCACATAAGTCATAGTTTGTCATATATGTCGTAACTTGTTGTTGTAGTAGCATCAATTTGACATAGAGGTTTTAGTTGGATGTTCTTGTAGTAGTTAGCCAAATAATTCATACTTGTCCACACATAACATTATTGGTAGCTATAGTAGTTAAGGTGAAAAGTTGTCGTTAGAGTTGACCTCATTTTTGTTAAGGTATAGTCTTTCTTATTTAGGAGCCTAGAATCCAACCATAAGACATTCTTGTTGACTATTATTAGAGGAATAGTGATGGGACCAATTGAAAATTCAAACTATTCTTTTCTCATGTTGAAGTACCACATGTTTGTTATAACCTCCAGCATTTAGTAAGTAGAGCCAATATGGGGGAGCTCAAGGGGGGTTCCTGATACACCAAAAATATATGCATTTTTTTACCCATATTTTATACTCATTTTTTGTGATATTTCACTATAATGTAAAGTATTTTATGTGTTTTATTGTAGGTTGTTGATTTTGAGGACTTGGAGCAAAAAGAAAGCAAAAATGATGAAACTTGGACCAAAAATGGAGAAGTAAAAAATTTGTTTAGGGCCATCGGCGCCAGACTAGGCGCCATCAAATTTAATTAAATGGCCTCTGACACCGACGGTGCCAGCATGGGCACTGATGGCTCTAAGATGGGCTTCAATGGCACCAATGTCGATGGAAGCCTTATTTCTAGAAGATTCGACGAATTTGAATGCTTTGTGAAGAGTTTTTGTATGCAACTTTTGGAGAGCTGACCTAGGCTCTATATAGGGACAAAATTTGATGACAAACCCCCCCCCCCTTTTGCACCACTTTAAATTCCTCCACTAATTTAGGTTTTCCTCTTCACACACCTACATTCCACGCTATTCCACGCCATTTGTTAGTTATTACTTTTATGGTTTTGAGTTTTTGTGGTGAGTTTAAGTGTAAATTCTTCTCAAAGAAGTGTTGGAGAGGAAGAGAAGTGAGAGATTTCTTCTTCCTACCTGTCCTAAGAGAGGCTACAAAGGATTTTCTTTGAGAAGAGTTTCAGATAAGTGTTGTGTATTTATTATTGTTGTATGAACTTTCTTTGACATAAGAAATTTGTGTTTTATTGTATCTTTCACATGAAGTCTGAGTAGATTCCCTTATCTTTTTCTTTACTTTGAGATATGGTGAAAAGAAGAGATAATGTGGACGTGCAAATGTTAAAATTTAAAATAAATTGTGATGGTCTTTCAAATCCACTCTTAATTTACTTTTTGATCTGGCCAGTTGAATTGTTAAAATATGTTCTGAAACATATGATCTAAGAAATGGATAATGAGTTCTGCAACAGAGTGGGAATCACATTTAAGTCCATGAAGGAGTATTTCGTTCATGGAATTAAGTGCAAATAAATAGAGGAAATATATATTGTTGGGTGTAGAATTGGATATTTCTAGGATGAAAAACTAAAAATCCTCAGATTGATTTTAGTGTTTAAAAACTAAAGCGAGAGTTAGCCTTTAGGGGAAGGGAAGTGAGAGCTTTGGAGTGGGAGCCAGTATCCTCATAGCCTAGCCACAAATTTAGGGACTAAACCTAAGATTAACCAATGATTTTCTCTAACTCTGATACAGGGTAAAGAGTTAAAATTGCTCCTATTTGGCACAATACTTATCTAAACCATTTATCTCATCTCATTTATCCAAAAATCTCATTGTAGTGGCAAAGATGCTTTTTCATATTATAAAACTTCACCACATAAACATAGTTTAATTGTTATTAATTTTAAACCCTACTTTTAAATTTTGCAAGTAGTAAATAATTTAGCTCTGATAGTATCTTAAATATTCAAAATTAGAGACAGTAATTTTGATTAATTTTTGTGAATTTTATAGTTAATTTATCATTTCAAATTTAAACTTTCCTCTTGGAATCGGTATTTGGAACTTAAAAAAAAGTTTTATATTACTTGATAACGATATGTATACTTGCATAGAATCTCAGCTTTAAGTGCTTAAAGTTATTATTTATAAAATGTCACATCTATTTTTTGACACCATTGCAAAGCGGAGTCAACATTATAAATTTTATAGAATTGTATTTTATGGGATCAAGTTTTTGGCGCGGTTGTCGGGGAAGGTAACGATAAATTAAATAGATTTGGTAAATTAGGAAATTTAGAAATGAAAATATACAAAATAAAAAATATCAAAAAATAAAATCATAAAATCAAAAATAGAAAAATATATAACTATATATTTAAGAGTATTTTTAAGAAATTTTTCTTTGCTTATTATATTTGCTTATGTGAAATATTAGATCTGAAAGTTTAGTACCTTACAATTCAGAATTAGAACATACTATTAGAAAAATTCAAAAATAACAAAAAAAAATTAAAATTTTGAATAAAATGGTGAATAACTTAGATAACAAATAAATGAAAATTAACAAAGACCTTTAAAAGATTATGCTAATATAACAACAGGTGAACTTCACTTAATCATTCAAAATCCTGATATTGTTGTTAATTCATTTGAACTTAAACCTGCTATTATCCAAATGGTACAAAATAATCAATTTGGAGGAACACCTATTGGAGATCCTAACTTAAAACTTGCTAGTTTTCTTGAGATTTGTGGTACTTTTAAATATGACGGAGTGTTTAATGATGATGTTAGGCTTAGACTTTTTCCTTTTTCATTAAGGGATAAAGCCAAAGCTTAGCTAAACTCATTAGCACTTGGATCTATAAGAACTTGGGGAGAACTATCACATAAATTATTAGATAAAAATTTTCTACCTTAAAAAATGGCTAAGCTTAGAAACAATATTACATCTTTTTGTCAGTTTGAAGGTGAACCAATATATGAAGTCTGAAAAAGATTTAATCTCCTTAGAAAATGTCCACACCATGCTTTACCAAAGTTTTTAATAATTCAAACTTTTTACAATAGATTAATAGGATCACTTAGATCTATTATAGATGCTGCTGCAGGTGGATATTTAAGGTCAAAACCTTTTGATGAAGCATACACTTTAATTTTCAATGGCCCTCTGAACGGGTAAATCCTAAGAGTGTAACTGGTATTCTTTAATATGATGCAATGTCTATTTTAACATTTCAAATTGCTGCTATATCGGAAAAGATTGATCAAATTAGAGTGAACTATTCTCAAATATCACCAGTATTAGAGAAAAATTCACTAGGACAAATAATTGATACTCAATCATCTTATGAAACTTTGAATGCTATTAATTATCAAAATAACAATTTGTATTCAAACTATTACAATCCTGGATGGAAAAAACACCCTAACTTTATTTAAAATAATTGAACCAATTCAATGAAACTCTCAAGAAATTTAAATAAACAAGGAAATCCTAATTATCCACCTTACTATTCTCTTGGATTTAACTCTAACCCTAACCCACAAGTTAAGGAAAAGAAGTTAACAATGGAAGAGGTAATGTTGAATATGGGAAATCAAATACAAAATCAAGGGGCTGCTATTAGAAATATTGAAAATCAATTAGGGCATATTGCTACTGCACTTAGTTATAGATCTTCAAGAAATCTTTCGAGTACTCTAGAAGTTAATCTCAAAAATTAAAATATAGAACAAATTAAAGCAATTCAGTTACAAAGTGAAAAAGAAGTTAAAATAAGAAACCAAAGAGAAACAGAAGTTGATGAAGAGAAGGAAGAGATGGAAAAGGACCATAATGAAAATGAGCAAACACAAGTTCCTTTAGAAAAACCATTACCTCTATTTCCTCAAAGAGTAGAACAGAAGAAAAAAGACAAATAATTCACAAAATTTTTAGAAATCCTTAAAAAGTTAATAATTAACATTCCTTTCGTTGAAGATTTCAAACAAATGCCAAGTTATGTGAAATATATGAAATATATATTAAACAAGAAGAGGAAGCTTGTAGATCATGAGACTGTTACACTTACTGAAGAGTGCAACGCTATTATCCAGAAAAAGCTTTCTGAAAAGTTAAAAGATCCTTGTAGTTTTACTATACCTTGTACAATTGGTGAAAAGTTTTATGCAAAAGCCTTATGTCACTTAGGAGCAAGTATCAATCTTATGCCTCTATCAATTTTTAAAAGTTTAGATTTAAGAGAGATTTCCCCTACTACTGTAACTTTTTAGTTAGTTGATCGATCAATCACTTATCTTAAAGGAGCTATAGAAGAAGTATTAATAAAAGTGAATAAATTTATTTTCCTTGTAGACTTTATAGTATTAGAAATGGAGGAAGATAAAGAGATTCCTATTATTTTAGGGAGACCATTTCATACAACAGGGAGAGTTGCGTTAGATGTGCAAAAAGGAGAATTAATAATGTGAGTTAATGATCAAGAAGTAAAATGTAATATTACAAAATCTATGAAATATCCTACAATAGAAACGGAAAATAAATGTTTTAGGATGGAAGTTACTGCTTATCTATGTAATGAGAAATTTAAGAAAGAGTTTAAAGCTAAATTAAAGCAAGAAGAATTTAGTGAAATTGAAGATGAAATAAAAGAAAAAAATTTAGATTTTATTCATGCCAAATTTAAAACATTAGATTTATTGGAAAATGATAAAAAAAATCTTATTCCTTCAAGTATCAAACCACCTGAGCTTGAACTGAAAGTATTACCTGCTTATTTAAAATATGTTTTTTTAGGAGATTCGTCTACATTACCTATTATTATATCTTCTGAGTTAACGAAAATTCAAGAACAAAAAATTAATAGAAATGTTAAAAAGATATAAAAAGGCTTTTGGATGGACTTTAGCAGACATTAAAGGAATCAACCCTTCAATTTGTATGCACAAAATTTGATTAGACGAACAAAACAAACCTAAAGTTGATCCATAGAGGAGATTAAACCCAATAATGAAAGAAGTTGTTAAAAAAGAAATTTTAAAATGTTTAGATGCTGGAATTATATATCCTATTTCAAATAGTGCGTAGGTAAGCTCAATATACCGTGTTCTAAAGAAAGGAGGAGTGACTGTTGAAGTAAATGAGAAAAATGAATTAATTGCAATAATACAAGTTACTGGTTGACAAATTTATATATATTGTAGAAAATTAAACTTGACCACCGGGAAAGATCACTTTCCTTTACCCTTTCTAGATCAAATGTTAGATAGATTGGCTGTAAATAAATATTATTATTTTTTAGATGGATATACCTGTTATCATCAAATTTCTATTTCTCTTAAGGATCAAGACAAGACAATATTTACAAGCCCTTATGGAACATTTGCTTTTCGTAGAATGCATTTTTGATTATGCAATGCACTTACAAAATTCCAAAGATGTATGATGTCAATATTAAGTAATTTGATTGAGCATGGAATGCAAGTATTTTTTGATGATTTCTCTATATTCGGGACTTCATTTAAATTATGCTTAATTAATTTAGAAAAAGTCTTAGAACTTTGTGAAAAACTCAACCTAGTACTAAATTGGGAAAAATGTCAATTTATGGTTATAGAAAAGATTGTACTTGGGCATAAAATTTCTAAAAATGCCATGAAAGTAGATCCTACAAAAACTCAAGTTATTGAAAAATTACTACCACTAACTAGGATCAGAGGGGGAAGAAGTTTTCTAGGACATGCTGGTTTCTACATGCATTATATAAAAAAATTTTCAAAAATAACTAAGCCATTATGCCAACTTTTAGAGAAAGATACAAAATTTGATTTTAATGAGGAATGCATAAAAACATTTGAATTATTGAAAGAGAAGTTAATCACTGCACTTATAATAATACCACCTGATTGGGAAAAACCATTTGAAATAACGTGCGATGCGAGTGATTATGCTATTGGAGTTGTTTTAGGACAAAAGCACAACAACATTTTTAAAGTAATAAATTATTTTAGTAAAACTTTAAATGATGCTCAAATTAACCACACTACTACTGAAAGAGTATTATTGGCTATTATTTATGCCTTTGATAAACTTTGACCTTACTTAATTGGAACTAAATGTATAGTGCATACAGATCATTCTGCTATTAAATATTTATTGCAAAAGAAGGATGCTAAACCAAGGTTAATTAGATGGATACTTCAATTGCAAGGGTTTAACTTTTCTGTAGTTGATCGAAAAGGAAATGATAATTAAATAGCTGATCATTTGTCTACACTAGAAAAAGAAAGCTTACCTATTTTTGTAAATAAAATTTTAGAAAATTTTCCTGACTAACAATTATATAGTATTGATGAAATGGATACACCTTGGTATATTGATATAGTAAATTATATTGTAAGTGATATTCTACCACCATATATTAAGAATCAACAATTAAAGAAATTTATATATGATTCAAAATTCTATTTTTAGGAAAACTCATATTTATATAAACAATGTAAAGATCTAATTATTAGAAGGTGTGTGTCTTGTGAAGAAACTCAACAAATAATTGAAAGATGTCATGATTTTGAATTTGGAGGATATTTTCAAATAAATAGAACTACTCATAAAATTTTGCAAGCTGGATTTTATTGGCCTACTCTTTTTAGAGATGTTAATGAATATATTAAAACATGCGATCAATGTAGCGAGTAGAAAATATTTCTGGAAGAAATGAAATGATTCTAAATTACACATTGAAAGTTGAAATTTTTATTTTGTGGGGATTAGATTTTATGGGACCATTTATGTCTTTATTTGGAAACTTATATATATTACTTGATGTTTGTTGACCTCAGTTTTGGTTGAGGATTAGTTTTTCCTCTTTAGTTACATAAGGTCTAGCCATAGGACTTTCCTATTGACTATTCTTAGAAAACTAGATAAGGAACCCTCACCACTAGAAATTCTACACTCCTCTTTACTCAACTTGAAGTTCCACATATTGATCCTAACCTCTAGCACTTAGTAGGTGGGGTCACTATGGAGGAACTCAAGGTGAGTCACCCTTAGGACTACTGGACCTTAGGGTTGACCCTGTGTGTTGGTCTAAGGCTTAACGTACATACTTGCACTCATAATCTCTCCCTATCCTAAACTTAAACTTCTAGGCTTTGGTCCCTTAATACTTTTGGGAGACTCCTGTAGGTGGTCCCCTAAACTCACTAGCCCTAGGCTAGGGTTTAGCTAAGACCATTACATAGAGGACCCAAAATGGGATTTCCTTTGGTCCATGGCTTATTGACGATGGTTGGAACTCCAACTCTACCAAGGCACCCAATCTAGCATTTCGCCCCTAAATTCCCCCAAATTACCTAGATACCCTTGGGACCCCAAGTTTAGCCAAAATTTCCAAATCTACCAAAAATACCCAACTTGGTTCAAAAATTAGTTCAAACACCTTGAAAACACCCAAACTACCCAAAATCACAAAAATTGACCAAATTACCAAAATACCCCTCCTTACCCCAAAATTCCAAAAAAATTTCAAAAATTTTCAAAAATTCCAAAATCCTCCCAAATAATCCCGATTTCATTTTTTTAAACTAACACTTGACCCAATTTGGCTAATTTAATCATCTTTGATCAAAACCCCAAATTGCCCTTTAAAGGCCCATTTTTCCCCCAAATTATCTCAAATGTCTATCCAATTGGTCTCAATTCACCCCAATTTCAACTCTAAATTCAAATTCACCCTTGATATGACCAAACTAGACTAAATACAAGCTCAACTGGTCCATAATTTGAACCCAATTTTGAGCTAAACCAAAAACCAAATGCTGGCCCTATGACTTGGTTCCACCAAATTGAACCCATGGCCAACTCCATTTGCCACAATTTGTGTTAAAAAACCTTCATAACATCCTCATACATCAAACTTGACCTTTAATTGGTCTTGGTGAGACCTCAATTTCATTTAATTTCAAACTAAGTCCAAAAATACTAAATTTACCCCAAAATGACCATACCTCAAAATCTCACCAAATTGAGGGTCTTAACCCCAAAAGTTCCCAAACTAGACCCATGTCTAACCCAACATTCCTAAATTGGCCAAATTTAAAAAATTCCTCAAATTGACCTACGAATTGAACTTAAAATCACTTCAACCCTTCACAAAAAATCTCCATAACAATCATCTACACAATATTGATCAATCAATTAAGTTAATTGAACCCACATTGAATCTATGCATTAAAGATGGCCTAACTAGCCCAAAGTCATCAAATTAACTCCACCTCAGCCGTTGGTTAGACCCTAAGACTGAGCCAAAACCCATCTAAGCACCTAAACTAAGCCATTGACAAAAATTCCCCCAAATTAAAAGATCTTATTTCCAGAAATGTGCATGCTTAAGATACCCTTACCAAAAATAAACCCCATTGCATTAAATTGCATTAACAAATTCCCCATGCCCTGAGCACCTAGCCACCTGCCTCTGCCTAGTTGCCGGAGAAGCTCAAAATTGAGAGCCACCCCCATGGAACTTCATCCAAATCAAACCTAGAGGCCAGCTCAGCCAAATTAAATTGTATAGCTCCTCTGACCTCCACCTAAGCAGCACAATGCACCCCCTAGTTTGCCATGACAACCACCCCTTTTCCATTTTCATAAAAAGCACCTCCCACGGCCATGGAGGTGGGTGCTGAAAAATTCTTAGAGAGACCTCTACAAATTGACCACAGAGCTTCCCTAAGATCCTCTTAGTGCATTCCAACTGTTTTCCCTCACCAATTTCCACAGTCAAAGTTCAATTTTGAGGTCGAAATCTTGTAAGAAACCATGACAAAGCCCAATACACCTCTACAGTCCACCAAACTCAAATTAACTTCACCCACACCTTCACAATAAAGAAAGATAGTTAAGCCCCATCAAATCCCCTCTCACAGAGCCTCTACAATAGCTCTAGACTAACACCCAAATCCGGACTTGATCGAAATCAAACCTAGACATTTCACCAAGACCAAAGGCTCAATCCTTAGCCTCCTTGGACCCCAACAAACCTATCGAGAACCTCTGATCAAAGCTACACTTCTCAGAGCCAAGGTATAAAACTTCTCCTCCTCCCAAGCCTATTTTGATTCTTCATTTAATTAGGCTTAATTTAAATTCATGATTACTATATAGATATGTTTGTCTCACTTAGACGAGTCCATAAGATCAAACCCGAGGTGATTTGGTTAAGTCTAAGCCGAGATCTTAAGGTTTTAGTGTGGACGGTCACGGGATCACTCTATCAAGGACGATGACGGGGAGCCGTCTGATCGCGCGTGTATCAGATGGACCAAGGAGAGCGAGCCGGACAGCGCTTATTTACATGAACAACAGGCCAAGTCAGCTCTGAGGTGGATGGCGGCGTCAAATAGGAGCGCGCCACGTGGAGCTTCAAAGCCGCCATAGGTTGATGTGGCGCTGCATGTTTAATAGATAAATAGGGATTTTAAAAAATCAGAAAATTATCCCTAGTCAGCTCTGAGGTGGATGGCGGCGTCAAATAGGAGAGCGCCACGTGGAGCTTCAAAGCCGCCATAGGTTGATGTGGCGCTGCATGTTTAATAGGAGCGCGCCACGTGGAGCTTCAAAGCCGCCATAGGTTGATGTGGCGCTGCATGTTTAATAGATAAATAGGGATTTTAAAAAATTAGAAAATTATCCCTAGCATAAAAAATCCAAATCTTGGAGTAGAAAAATCATTAAAATAAAATAAAAATACCCTCTTACTAAGTGAATAGAGGAGAACAGTGTGGAAATAATTTGGAGTCCAGTTGATGCAGATTTTATTTCTAATTAAATAAATAATAATTTGAATATTTTGATTTTCCATGCATGTAAAAATATCACCATGGCTTGAAATTTTAGCATGATGTTGCCTCTGTCTCAGGGAAAATCCTCTGATTTTTCTAAATTCAGAGGAGGTTCTTAGACACAGAATCATATTTTTCAAGTTTAGGAGCATTATTTGCTTAAAATAATCATGGAAATTAGCACGTTGCTTAGAAAAATTTAAGAAAATTTTGGAAGGTTTATAATGATAAGGGAGCCTTTGGGAAAATTTTTCATGAGCCAAGTCATTCAAAGTACACCTAATCTTTACAAATCCTAAATAACTAAAATAATTAATTTTGAAAAATACAAACAATAAAATGACTTGATTTTTGATCTCCACTGTTGTTTAGGATCCAGAGAACTCACTATAAAAATTCTAAAGAATCTTGACTTCATTTGATAGCTTAAGTTTATTTTTAAAGATAAAAAATATTTTTGGCACTTAAATGATTTTTTTTAAATCAAAATATAACTCAAAAATATTTAAAAGCTTGGTTTTTTATTTCTTTGTGATCAGGGGTATTTTCTAAAAATAAAATGGCATTAAAAATAAAAACTTAGTTTTTGACCTATTTTATACATTTAAATAATTAAGAATCTATAAAAATCAAAAAAATAAAAAACTTCATGGAAATGTTATAAATTACTTTCTAATCACTTAAGAATAATTAAAATATTGTTCCTGATTTTCTAAACAAAGAAACTGAATTTCAATGCTTAAAAATAATTTTTAAAAGGCTTAAATGGGTTTTCACTAAGAATAATTCCAATAAATCAAATAAAACTCAGAAAAATATAAAATTTTTCTCCTCTGAGTTTTCTGACCATTGGGAGATTTTTCAAAAATACAAAAATTAATTTCTTTTATTCAAAATATTTTATATTTAAAAAATACTTTTAAAATTAAAATAATTCATAAAATTCAAATAAAATCCAAAATATCATGAAATTTAGTTCAATGGCTTCTCTGGTCTTGGTCTACATCCAATAAAAATTTCAAGGGATTAGGATTTACCTTGGTCAAGTTAGAAATTTTCTTTGAGAGATCCTATTTTTGCATGAAAATAGTTATATAAATTAAATTAAATTTTAAAAAATCACATTTTCTCCCCTAATGTCTTAATTTACCCATGAATGAGGTAGGATAAAAATTTCAAAGTTATTTGAATTAAATTTGACAAATTATGAAGTGTTAGAGCCTTAGGGGCAAATGTGTAATTTTAGAAATTTGGCCTTAGTTAACATTTAGGCTTAATTTAAGGAGGGAAATGGGCAACCTCTTATCTTAATTTGGATGTTTGAAATAGAAGGGGTTAGTTGGTAGAAACCAACCTCACTTTCTTAATTGAAAAGATAAGTTAATAAAATTTTAAAGTATTAAAATTTTAAAGTTTATTAAAATAAAATGTGCCCAGGACTTAGGGGTTAGACTTTTGAAGTCAATAAATAATTAATTGAATACCCCTATTTTGATTTTCAAATAAAATTCAAATCATGAATCATGACCACCTAAAGCTTAACCTTCTCAAAACTAACTAAGACACTCACCTAGATCTTAAGGGCTTAGTAGTGACTTAGGCTAAATCAAGTTTCATTTACAAGGATTAGAAAAGTAAATATCAACTAAAACTAAGACGTCTTCCAACCACTCTAAGCCTAATTAGGAAAAAAATTTGGCTAAGTGTTCCAATAACATAAGCTTGATTCTTTAAGGGTCTTCACCCACATAATTTTCAAAATTAAATTACAGATGATAATTACCTTACACTTAAGGATAATTGATACATCAATGCTCACTGAGCACTAAAGGAATTTATAGGATGAATTATTAAGCAACATAATAATTTTAAAAGAACCTGGGATTTTCCACCAGGTAGCGAGAGAGTAGCACAGACCTGCTTCTTTCTCTAGATATGTTGGATACCTCGGAGATCTACTAAAGTTAATATATTTTTCTTGGCAACATGATCCTTAATTAAACTCCTAAGGACCCCACCAAGACATGACCTAGGGTTAGATAGGTCATCAAAATTTTACTTCCCCATTTTATATAAACTGCCTTAACATGCCTTTTGAGTTTCAGGTGGTGGAACGAGAAAACTCGCTAGGTACGCTTTTATAGTTTTTAGCATTGTCTTTCTTGTACTTTCATACTGTACTTTTATACCTGCAGATTTGCATGCTAAACAACGTGCCACTCTGCATGAAAACTAAGACAATCAGGATAGCCACAAAACCAAAACCAAAACCCAAAACTAAAACTAAAATCAACCAAGATAAAATTCACCCCCACAATAATTAAAAATATAAAACAACTCAAAATTTCATCACAAACATCACACAAAACTACAACTTTAACTAAATTAAGATATCTCTATCGGATGATCGGGAATTCCTCGAAGGAGGTAACCTACAGTTGCTAACGAGGCTTTCCACGATCTAATTGAACTTATGGAACTCATTAAGTTGAGTTTAATAAATTCATTTGAACTAAGTGAATCCAATAAAAAATAGTGGTGTCAGGACAAATGAACCGTAAGATCTAAACCGATGTCGCTCTAATCAACTTTAACATGCCCCCATAAAATTTAAAGAACTCAACCTTAGGGCCACCTAATTTGACATCATAACTTGACACACTAGAAAACTCAAACTCATCACGACAAGGAGCTTGGAGCTAGCATGGTGGGCAACACGACTATCTTCAACAGCAAAACATGTCTTCCCCAGCTAAACCATTCTTTTCTTAGAAATTAAAATAACAATCCATAGGATTTTGACGTTGTTTACCTAGAGCAACATAAATCCATAACCTTTTCGTTAAGCATTTGTATAGCTCTGCTATACGATCTAAGCCCTAACTCATTTTAGGATTCTGAGGTTGTCGTTTGTTACGAACTAAATCCTCACATCTTCCAGGCTATTTATGTGATCATTTCACATGAATGTAAGCCCTAATTAAATAAATATGACAAGATGAAACACCTAAATATTTTTCCTTAAAATTGAAGCCAAACATTAGGATAGCTTGGGAAGTCACTGAGGTTCTCCTCTGGATCCATGACATCCCCTAGTTCTTCCTCCATTGGACTCGACAACAAAATGTTCCAAAATTTGAGTCATTCCCCTTTCACACCTCTTTGTCCGATTTCTTTGAAGAGTCCCATCTTTTTGATGTCCTTGAAGATAACTTTTCTTGATTTTTATCGAGAGTATTCTTAGATGATTTTGGTCATTTAAGATGTAATTAATTATAGGGGTTTGCCCTTATAGGAAGCTTTTCTGAACCCAGCTTAAAATATACCCTATTTAATTTTTCATATTAAATAGAGGAATTTATCGGCAAATAAAACAGTTTCGCAAACCAAATGAACATTATATATTTCTTAGTTTATTTGATCGAGCCTCATCCTCAAGTCTTATGTTTAACCTTTGGGATAAATACAGGATTTGAGGTACAACGCTCTATCATTTAAACTATGAAAAATATAGCTTCAGTTTGATTTCATATTTTTCTAAACTTAAGTCTATATGTAAATTAAAGCATCCATCCAAAGTGGCCGATGAGATTTTGATTCCGGTGACCGACAGCTTCTTACGGGCAACTCTCCAACCAAAAATAACACCGTCAGCTTCTGGCGACTCCGCTGGGGATGAACTTTTCTCTCCATACAAATCAAGAAATAATATCTTCACACATTGGTAATGTGTCCATGTCTCTCTTGGACCAAATTACCCTTCTTCCGTTGGCATACTTTACCCATTTTTGTCTTGGTACGACTAACTTCTCGGACTTCAGGACTAGCTGTTCAACCATCTTTGAACGGAGGGGTTCAGAAGTCCTTAAGGACATTAAGGACTTGTTAAGGACTTGTTAAATTTCCATGTGGGGTCAGACCCCCAATAGGTGTGTTAGTGGACTAGTTCCACCCGCGCATTGTCTGCCACTAAATGGGTCCCCCACCGGGTCCTAAATAACCTTACATCTCCCTTCTAAATTTGATTTGCTACTTTCCAAATCGTGTTGTGCTGCGCGCACTTTAAAATTTTATTACGTTATTTAAATTTTACAAAATTTTAAAAAAATTCCCATAAATTAAGACATGTCCGATCTGCAGATTGACCTCCATTTTCAGTGCTTGCACGAAAAATTATGAGGTTTTTGGCCATATAGCTAACCCCAAAACTTTCTGTTTTAAATCCAACTGTAATGGCCTACACGACTCTAACCTTTTCTTGCAACCTGCCAAAGAGCCACGAAGCCCGTAACCTCGCTCCTACCATCAAATTTGGATACGGATTTGAAGATCTCGAGGTCATCCTTGGGAAAGCCTGATTTGTGGTAATGAAGATTGCCGCATTGGAAATATAAGAACCATCTGCAGAATTCAACCTGAACTGCCTTCATGACTTCCCTACCTGCAAGAAGTCTTAAACTACTACCATCGCGGCACCCGCCAAACCCGCTAGGCTCGCTGTTTCTAAGGGAAAGAAGTAATGATTATTGAGGATCTGATTGAGGGATTAACTGTCTCACCACCCTTCTGTCTCACCACCCTTGTTTGAAATTAGATCAAGTTCAGAGAATGTACCATTGACACAAACCCAAAAGAAGAACTGCAAAAGAAGAGTTTTGAGGGCCATCAAAGCCAAAGCTCCCAAGGAGACACCCGTTGAAGAGGAGCCTCATCAGGTTGAAGAAGTGTTATAAAAAATTTATCCACTTCTACGAGGGAGTAGATTCCATCCTCTGACGGATACCGATGGATATGAGAGTATCCAAAGAATCATTGCTGCATTACCACCACTTCATGGACATGGTGAGGAGAGAAAGAAGTTCACTCTTATCACCTGAATTAGTACAGTTTTTAAAAGGCTAGCTACCAAGAAGGATTTTCAGTTAGCGAGTTACTTAAACGAGTGGGACATCCAATTTCCCCTTGCATGAAGAAAGAAATTTTGATGGGCTTTAAGTCCGTCAGACAGTCTTACAAGACAACTGGAGTGTCACCTACTCGCATCCCTGTTTGGTTCCGTTTAGGAAATAGAGTTGATAATGCAGTGATTACTACTGATTAATCTGCCAACAGGACCACAGGTCGTCGACTGGTTAAGTCGAGATTGGGTCCAAAAACCTTACTCGTCACCCTTTATGGAGACATTTCTACAATCCTGAAGGCAAAGATGAAACGATTACCTGACACTGCAGCTGGCCTACACCACGGGGAGCATATTTTCCCTCGACATACTGATGTTTCTACTAAGACACTCCGTCCTAAGACAACAACGTCGAAAAAGAAAAAGGTATGGGTACCCAAGGTCGCTGCACCAATACTGTTCAGTGAACCCACGGGACAAGGACAGGGAATGAAACCAGTGTCTGAAATATATGGCATCTTCGAAACAATAGCTAGCAAGATGGAGGAACAAGTTGAGGGTGTCCATCAGGGTCCTCTAGATATTAAAGCGATCAAGGAATAAATAATTGAAGAGAAAGTTGAGAAACTCAGGATTGAGATTTCCGAGTTAGCTCAAGAACACGGAGTTTCCGTCTATAGCGATGATGAAAATTTTGATTGCAATGATTACTTGGACGAAGATTTCATGGATGTCCATGCAATTGAAGCCAGAGCCACCACATCTGCACGCGAGGCTCAACCTCACACCAAAGAGAACACCGTAGATGAACTGCATAGGGCTGTCCTCCTAAGGGATGGCAAGTTAGACGACTGTAGAAAATAATAGAAAAAATGACCCTAGTGATGAACGCTATGGTCACTATTCAAGAGCAATCACAAGCGCCGTAATTGGCTTCTGCAAAGATCAATCAGCCAGAAATTATACACATCACAGATGAAAGAAGAGAGGTTGCTTCACAAACAGAGATGAGCAAAACATAGAAAGAATTCCCCATTAAGTGCTATACATGAAAAGAAATTCAAGAAAATGGTTGAACAAGTGCGGGATGCCTTAACCCAATCTAAGGGTGGTGCATTGGTTCTAAAGGGTATACCTTATCCAGACGAATTCGATGATGTGCCTTTTCCCAAGGGTTTTGTGGCCCCACACTTCAAGATATTTGATGGGACTGGAAATCCCAGACAACATATAACACATTTCCGAGCCATCTGTGGCAACACGAGAAATAGTGAAGCTCTACACTTCCAGCAGCTCGTCAGTAGCTTGTCAGGAATTGCCTTTGACTGGTATGCTGACTTGCCCAACGGGTCAATTAAAAAATTTTCCGAGTTGGAACAGTTATTTGTGAAAAGATTTGCCGAGGCACAACACCATGTGTCTATTAGAGAGCACATGATTAAAAAACAAAAGCTTAGCAAAACTTTGGTGGACTATATTTTGAGGTGGAGAAACCATAGCATTAAATGTGAAACTCAGCTACAAGAACACCATGTGATTGAGATTTTACTCAAGAGCATACATGGGCCAGTAGCATTCATGCTCAAGGGACTCACCATCAAATCCTTTGAGAAGCTACTCAGTAAAGCCAACAGTCTTCAAGAAGAACTTAAGCTCATGGCTCCACACGAAAAGGCTAAGGTGACCAGAGTGTTCGAAAAGAAATCAGGAGTAATAGCGAACAGTGACAAAGAAAACTAGCCGATAAAGATATATGCAGAAGAGCCTCGCCAGTCTTCATCATAGTATGCTCAGAAATAGAGTTGTCATTCTAACCAACAACCACCTCAAGAAGGATCACCTCGAATAGAGGATAAGATAATATCCATGTCAGAGTGACGTAAAATGGTGTATTCTTTCAAAGATGAAGCTATACCTAAAATATTCTAAAGTATGTTGAAGAAGCCGGAATTCAAACTACCAGATCTGAAGAAGCCCGAAGAGGTGGATAAGAAGAATGAACAAAATTATTGCTGATACCACTGGTTTCATGGGCACACTATAGAAAAATGCTTCCTCTTTAAAGATTGGCTCGAGAGGAATCTTATCGAAGAGAAAAAAAAATCCCAAGAGAATATTTAAAAAAACCTAAAAAAGGTTTCATAAATATGATTTCGGCCGAGCCAATCTCCCTAATTGATACGTATACTGGAACATATGGATGGAGTACAACTTGGGATGAACTCAAGAGGGTCCTCAATCAAATACCGGACCCATCATAAGAATCTTCTGCGTATACCAGAGATGAAGAATGGAATGAGTTATGGAGATGATCATCCAAGAAAATACTGAACAAGATTGAGTCTGCATCAAAACAAGCCTCCATTCAGAGTCTGCATCATACCAAGCCCGAGATGAAGGTTTCTTCAGGAGAGCCGTCATCGTCAATGACAAAGAAGAAGAAGAAAAGCGTCACTATAAATTTTGATTGCACGGAGGGTAGGATAAGGGCTGCCTCTACTAAATTGGTTGTCTCAGATTTGGGGAAAAAAATCCTTGAACCCTTGACTTTGTATGATTATCTTTTTTGTCCCTCCGGGGTCTTATGAATATAATAATTGTAATTTCAGCTACATTTTAACTGTTTTTGGTGATAACGTAACTAGTTATGACCAATCTAGCTTCGAGCTTCATCCCTAAAATGATCCTCAAATCATACTCAAGTATGATGAATTCATTTACAACGACACTGATAATGAGCAGCCAATTCTTGAGCATCACGGTGCACCGCTTACCATCAACTTAGATCTTTCCAACAAAGATGAAGAGACACCGAAAGATTCAACAATGATATATCAAGAAGAAGAAATCACAGAAGTTAACTTAAGGAGAGGAAAAGTGTTACCACCAGGAACAACTCCAACAAATAAAGGAAAGCAGATAATGACCCGAGAAGAGATACCCCCACCTCCAACAGTGGAAGAACCACATGATGAAGACAAAATCAAGGGATCATACAAAGTAGACTGCAATGTTATAACTCATCTTAGGAAGTCTCTGGCCTAATTAAGCATCTACGATGCCCTATACTCCATTTGCCACTATTTGTGTTAAAAAGCCTTTATAACATCCTCATACATCAAACTTGACCTTCAATTGGCCTTGGTGAGACCTCAGTTTCATTTGATTTCAACCTAAGTCCAAAAGACCCAAATTTATTCCAAATTGACCATATCTCGAAATCTCACCAAATTGAGGGTCTTAACCCCAAACTTTCCACTCCATCCCTTCATGAAAAATCTTCAAAACATCTCCCTTGATCATGTGGACCATTCAATTTGGACTTATCCTAAGGCTAGCCCAACCTAGACCCATGTATAACCTAACATGCCCAAATTAGCCAAATTTAAAAAATTCCTCAAATTGTTCCACCAATTGAACTCAAAATCACCTCAACCCTTCACAAAAAATCTTCATAACAATCATCTAAATAATATTGATCAATCAATTGGGTCAATTGACATGGCTAACCTAGCCCAAACCCAAACTTTGATCACTTGAACCCACATTGAACCTATGGATTAAAGATGGCCTAACTACCCCAAAGTCATCAAATTAACTCAACCTCAACCATTGGTTAGACCCTAAGACTGAGCCAAAACCCATATAACCAACTAAACTAAGCCATGGACCAAAAGTCCCCCAAATTAAGGGATCTTATTTCCAAAAATGCACATGCTTAAGATACCCTTAAAAAAACTAAACCCCATTGCATTAAATTCATTTTATAGATTCCGTTGGATGCCCTGAGCACCTAGCCACCTCCCCCTGCCATGTCCGACCAGCTTAGTCACTAGAGAAGCTCAAAATCAAGAGCAAACCACATGGAACTTCACCCAAATCAAACCTAGAGGCCAGCTCAACCAAATTAAATTGTAGAGCTCCTCTGCCCTTCACCTAAGCAGCACAATGCATCCCATAATTGGCCATGACAACCACCCCTTTGCTATTTTAATAAAAAGCACCTCCCACGGTCATGGAGGTGAGTGCTAAAAATTTCTTAGAGAGACCTCTAAAAATTGACCACGGAGCTTCCTTAAGATCCCCTCAGTTCATTCCAATTATTTTCCCTCACCTATTTCCACTGTCGAAGTTCATTTTTGTGCTCGAAATCTTGTTGAAAACCTGGATAGAACCCAATACACCTCCACAGTCCACCAAACTCAAATTAACTTCACCCACACCTTCACAACAGTGAAAGAAGCTTAAGCCCCATCAAACTCCCCTCTCACAGAGCCTCTACCATAGCTCTAGACCAACACCCAAATCCAGTCATGATCGAAATCATACCTAGACTTTTCTCCAAGACCAGAGGCTCAATCCATAGCCTCCTTGGACCCCAACAAGCATGCTGAGAACCTCTAATCAAATCTTCACTTCTTAAAGCCAAGGTATAAAACTTCTCCTCCTCCCGAGTCTATTTTGATTCTTTATTTAATTAGGCTTAATTTAATTGCATGATTACCATATAGATATGTTCGTCTCACTTAGACGAGTTCATAGGATCAAACTTGAGGTGATTTGATTGAGTTTAGGCTGAGATCTTAGGGTTTTAGTGTGGACGGTCACGGGATCACTCCATCAGGGATGATGACAGGGAGCCATCTGATCGTGCGTGTATCGGATGGACGGAGGATATATAGCCAGACAGCGCTTCCTTACATGAACCGCGGGCCAAGTCAGCACTGAGGTGGATAGCAGTGTCAAATAGGATTGCGTCGCATGAAGCTTCAGAGCCATCATTGGTTGATGTGGCGCCACACGTTTAAATAGATAAATAGGGATTTAAAAAAATAAAAAAATTATCCCTAGCTTTAAAAATACATATCTTGGTGTAGAAAAATCACAAAAATAAAATAATAATACCCTTTTGCTTAGTAAACAGAGGAGAACAATGTAGAAAAGATTTGGATTCCATTTGATGCATATTTTTTTTAATTAATTAAACACTGATTTGAATGTTTTGAATCTACATGCATGTAAAAATATCACCATGGCTTGAAATTTTAGCATGATGTTGCCTTTATCTTAGAAAAAATTCTCTGATTTTTCCAAAGTTAGAGAAGGTCCCTACATAGAGAACCATATTTTACCAGTTTAGGAACATTATTTGCCTAAGATAATCATGGAAATTAACATGTTTCTTAGAAAGATAAAAGAAAACTTTGGAAGATTTATGATGACCAGAGAGCTTTTAGGGAAATTTCTCATGAGCCAAATCATTCAAACTATACATAATCTTTACAAACCCTAAATCACTAAAATAATTAATTTTGAAAAATACAAATAATAAAATGACTTGATTTTTAATCTCCACTGCTGTTTAGGGTCCAGAGAACTCACCATAAAAATTCTAAAGCATGTTGAGTTCATTTGATAACTTAAGTTGATTTTTAAAGATAAATAACATTTTTGGCACTTAAATGATTTTCTTAAAAATCAAAATAGAACTCAAAAATTTATAAAAGCTTATTTTTTGAGTTCTATGTGATCAAGGCTATTTTATAAAAATAAAATGGTATTTAAAATAAAAACTTGATTTTTCACCTATTTTAAATATTTAAATAATAAAAAAATCCTTAAAATCACAAAAATAATAAAATTCATGAAAATGTTCTAAATTGCTTCTTAAGTACTTAGGAACAATTAGAATATTTTTTTACTGATTCTCTAAATAAAGAAACTGAATTTCAAAGATTAAAAAATATTTTTAAAGGGCTAAAATGGGTTTTCACTAAGAACAATTTCAATAAATCAAATAAAACTTAAAAAAAATTGAAATTTTCTATTTTGAGATATCTAACCTCAGGGAGATGTTTCAAAAACACAAAACTTAATTTTCCCCATTTAAAATATTTTATATTTAATAAATACTCGAGAAATGAAAATAATTCCTAGAATGCAAATTAAATTCAAAAAATCATCAAATTTAGTCCAACGGCTTCTCTAATCTAGGTCTACGACCAATAAAAATTTCAGGGGATTAAGATATACCTTGGTCAAGTTATAAATTTTTTCTAAAAAATCATACTTTTGTATGAAAAAAACTTATATAAATTAAATTAAATTTTAAAAAATCACATTTTTCTCTTTTGATGTCTTAATTGACCCATGAATGAGGTAGGATAAAAATTTCAAAGTGTTTGAATTGAATTTGACAAATTATGAAGTGTTAGAGACTTAGGGGAACATGTGTAATTTTAGAAAGTTAGCCTTAATTAACATTTAGGCTTAATTCAAGGGGGGAAATGGGCAACTTATGGTCTTAATTTGGAAGTATGAAACACAAGGGGTTAATTGGTAGAAACCAACCTCACTTTCTTAATTGAAAAGATATGTTAATAAATTTCTAAATTATTAAAATTTGGAAGTTTATTAAATAACATGAACCCAGGACTTAGGGGTATAACTTTTGAAGTCAATAAATAATCAATTTAACACTCCTATTTTGATTTTAAAATAAAATTCAAGTCATGAATCATGACCACCTAAAGCTTAACATTTTCAAAACTGACTAAGACACTCACCTAGGTTTTAAGGGCTTAGTAGTGACTTAGGCTAAATCAAGTTTCATTTACGAGGATTAGAAAAGTAATTAAAACTAAGACGTGTTCCAAACACTATAAGCCTAATTAGGACCAAAATTTGGCTAAGTGTTCCAATAACACTAACTTGCCTCTTTAAGGGTCTTCACCCACATAATTTACAAAATTAAATTATAAATGATAATTACCTTGCTCTTAGGGATAATTGATACATCAATGCTCACTGAGCACTAAGGGAATTTACAGGATGAATTATTAAGCAACATAATAAGTTTAGAAGAACTCGAGATTTTCCATCAGGTAGTGAGAGAATAGCACTGACCTACTTCTTTCTCTACATCAGTTGGATACCTCGGAGATCTACTAAACTTAATATATTTTTCTTGGCAACATCATCTTTAATTAAACTCCTAAGGACCCACCAAGATATGACCTAGGGTTAGATAGGTCGTCAAATATTTACTTCCTTATTTTATATAAACTGCCTTAACATGCCTTTTGAGTTTTAGGTGGTGGAACGAGAAGACTTGCGAGGTACGCTTTTACAGTTTTTAGCGTTGTCTTTCTTGTACTTTCATATTGTACTTTTATAACTGCAGATTTGCATGCTAAACAATGTGCCACCTTGCATGAAAACTAAAACTATTAGGACAGCCACAAAACCAAAACCAAAACCTAAAACTAAAGCTAAAATCAAACAAGATAAAATTAACCCCCACAACAATTCAAAATGTAAAATAACTCAAAATTTAATCACAAACATCACACAAAACTACAACTTCAACTAAATTAAGACGTCTCTATCTGATGATCGAGAATCCCTCAGAGGAGGTAACCTACGGTTGCTAACGAGGCTTCCCACAGTCTAGGATGATTGGGAATTCTTAGGAGGAGGTAACCTACGGTTCCTAACGAGACTTCCCACGGACTAAATGAAATTATGGAACTCATTAAGTTGAGTTTAATAAATTCATTTGGACTAAGTGAATCTAATAGAAAATAGTCGTGCCAGAACGAGGGAACCGTAGGATCCTAACCGGTGTCACTCTAATAAACTTTAACATGCCCCCATAAAATTTAAAGAACTTCAATCATAGGGCCACCTGATTTGACATCATAACTTGACACACTAGAAAACTCAAACTCGTTGCAGCAAGGAGCTTAGAGCTAGCACGGTAGGCAGTACTGTCATCTTCAATAGAAAAACCTGTCTTTCCCAGCTAAACCATTCCTTTCTTAGAAATTAAAATAACAATCCATAGCATTTCGAGGTTGTTCCCCTAGCACAACATAAATCCTTAACCTTTTCATTAGGCATTTGTATAGCTCTGTTATATGATCTAAGCCCTAACTCGTTTTAAGATTCTGAGTTTGTCATTTGTTATGACCTAAATCCTCACATCTTTCATGCTATTTGTGTGATTGTTTCACCTGAATGTAAGCCCTAATTAAATAAAATTGACAGGATGAAACACCTAAATATTTCTCCTTAAAATTGAAGACAAACATTAGGATAGCTTGGGAAGTCACCGATGTTCTTTTTTGTATCCATGAGATCCCCTAGTTCTTCCTCCTTTGGACTCTACAATAAAATATTTCAAAATTTGAGCCATTCCCCCTTCGCACCTCTTTCTTCGATTTCGTTCAATAGTCCAATCTTTTTTAAGTCCTTGAAGATAATTTTACTTAATTTTATCGAGAGTATTCTTAAGTGATTTTGGTAATTTAAGATGTATTAATTGTAGGGGCTTGCCCTTATAGGAAGCTTCTCCAAACTCAGCTTAAAATAAACCCTATTTAATTTTTTATATTAAATAGGAGAATTTATCGGCAAATAAAATGGTTTTGCATACCAAATGATATTTTTTAGTTTATTTGATCGAGCCTGATCCTCAAGTCTTGTGTTCATCCTTTGGGATAGATACAGGATTTGAAATACAGCTCTCTTTCATTTAAACTATGAGAAATATGGGGTCAGTTTGATTTCATATTTTTCTAAACTTACTTTTATATGTAAATTGAAACGTCCTTCCAAAGTGGGCGATGGGATTTTGATTCCAGTGACCGACAGCTTCTTACAAGCAACTCTCCAACCAAAAATAGCGCCGACACTGTTGATTATTTGTCCAAATTGATTGAAGTTGTTGATGTACCTAAATGTGATGCTCGGAGTGTTTCTAAATTTTTAATTAAAAACATTTTTACAAGATATGAAATATTGAGAGTAATTATTAGAGATGGAGGATCCCATTTTTGAAATAAGAGAACTGAGAAATTGATAAAGAAATATGATATTATGCATAGATTCTCTACTGCTTATCATACTCAGAGTAGCGGTCTAGTAGAAATATCAAATCGTGAAATAAAACAAATTTTGGAAAAAAATTGTAAATCTTTATAAATTGGATTGGTCTGTTAGATTAGATACTGCATTATTGACATATATAAATGCTTATAAGACTCATATAGGAATGCCCCCAAACAGACTTATTTTTGGAAAAACATGCCACTTACCAGTAGAATTGGAGCATTAAGCATTTTGGGCTATTAAAAAATTTAATTTTAATCTAAAAAATGCTGGTGAGAAAAGATTATTGCAAGTCAATGAACTTGAAGAGCTAAGAAATGAAGCATATGATAATGCAAAAATCTATAAGGAGAAATTGAAAATATGGCATGATCGGAAGATTATTAATAAAAATTTTTAGCCTCGACAAAAATTTCTATTATATAATATAAGATTGAGATTACTTCCAAGAAAACTAAAATCAAAATAGTTAGGACCATTTAAAGTGATTAAAGTCTATCATTACGGAACTGTTGTTATTAAGAATCCTAAAACTAGAAAGATATTTAAAGTTAATGGGCATTAATTGAAACATTATTATGAAGGCCACATACCCCAATTTAAACAATTTTTGATGTTAAGTGAACTTAACTAAACCAATGGTCTGTCGGGCTAACGACATTAAACCAAGCGCTTTATAGGAAACAACCTATATATGAATCTATGTATGTATATATTACTATTTTGTTAATAAAATGTGTCTATGTATTAGGAAATAATAGTATTTTTAAGTCTTGCACAAATTTATATATCAAAAATTAAGATAAATATTGGTATTGGAGGGAAATTTAGAATTAAACGGGAAAAAAAATCAGACGCAATTTTAGCCTCTATTGCCCATGACGTGGGAATGGGCGCCGACGGTGCCCGACTAGAGGTTCATAGAATCAACAGCACCATCATGAGCACCGATGGTGGCCCTAGCATTTTTCATGCGTTGAACTGTTTTGGCGTACTTTAGCGGGATTTTTCTCCACAATAACGCCGAGAGGTGATTTTAAAGTCCTAAAAACTAACTTTGACTTCCATAAACTTTCTAATTTTCAATTCCATAGCTTCCAATTCCAGAAATACTTCAAGGTGTTGAGTTTATAATAGAAGAAAGTTTATCAGTTTTGATGCGTAGAGATTATACAACAAAGTCACCATCAAGAAGAGACTTATCGAGAAGTGAGGCTTTGTCAATCAAGGAGTTAGTAATCCAAGTTCACAGATTGAGAAAATCATTATACAGAGGCAATGGGAAGTTCTGTGCTACACTACCACTACAGTATTAGTCCCCATAGTAAAAGAGTTTTATGCTAACCTGCATGAAATTAATCAAGGAGTTGTTTTCATTCGAGGTAAGGCTGTAACATTTACTCTGAATCGGATTAATGATTTGTATATGATAGAAAATGTTCAAATCTATCATTATACAAATTTTACCCTGACGAAAGATATGATGCAAGAAGTAAATAATTTTCTGACGGATGAACATGATAATTGGGAAATTAGAGATGAGGGATACATTAGTTTGTCTGCTTCACTGCTTAACCCAATTTCAAAACAATGGCATTTCTTCATATCTGCAAAACTACTACCTACCACGAAGATCTGTAGAGTTATAAAAGAAAGTGTCATTCTAAACTATTGCATTCAAATGAAAAAACTAAATGATATAGTGTCAATTATTTTCAAGTATGTTAGGGGTATTATTATGAATGGGAAAATATATGGACTTGGGCATTCTTCTATAATTTTCCTACTTTGCAGTCAATCTCAAGTTCCATATGAAAGTTTGGAAAAAGTTTGACTACATTGGGAGCCCATGATTCTTATTTATGGAAATTATAGAAGAAATGGAAATGAAGCATTAAATTGTATTTTGGATCATTCATCACATGCTTCAACACCATTGATGCCACCAGCAGTTGGAAGTTCAATATCTTTGGAGAAAAGAATGAAGAAAATAGAAAGAGAACTTTAGAGTATTATGAATGCAATAAGCAATCTTAACAACCTTTTTGATCACCTAGATTGGAGAATGAAGGAGAACTTTGATCATACAGTAACAGTTGAAGCAGGATTGGTACAGATGTTCATGAAAAACGGATGGATGATGAAAATTCAACTGATCAGCTCCTGTACCGACCCTTCTACAATTTATATGTCCATTGCCAGTCTGTGGTAGATATTAGAGGAAGAGAAAGTACTGAAGAAGAGGCAAATTAATTGAAGAAGTTGGACTCTCTACTATTTTAAAATATTTATGTTTTAATGTAACTATGTGGATTTGATTTACTTTACTTTACTTTACTTTGGAACTTTGATTATGTGTATAGTTTTGTGTCAGCATTCTAGTATTGTGGCTTGATTTCGATGCTGAATTATAAGTTAGTTTTATTTGAAGATGTGGAAATGTGATTAGAAAAATGTATTTATAAAAAGTATATTTTCATATACATAAGTTAGTTTGGTGTTGTTTGTAAAAATATTTGTTTGTTAATTACTTTTAGATGAAAATTAATGTTAAAAAATACTAAATAAACTTTGTAGTAAATTGAGAGAAAATTGAAACTTGAAAAAATCAAATAAGTGAACTTTTTTTCCACTGGTGTCGGATGGGCGCCGACAGTACCGTCATCCTGAACCGTCCCAAACACCCTTAAAATTCACGATTTGCACAGTGAAACGAAATTTTATACCCCTTGAGTCACCTTCAACGTCCAGTTTTTGCACCTAAGGCTTGCATTTGTTTGGATTTGAGGTGATTTTAAGGCAAACAAATCTTGGATTTCATCTTCTCTAGGTAAGAGCTCTACTTTCAACTCAAAATTTATTATTTTCACCAAGGATTACATTGCCGAGATCCAAAACTTTGAGATTTTTTTGGAAGATTTTGAGAAAATACTTTGGTGAAGAAATCTTATTTAATAGATTTAAGTTTAAAATATACCACATTGTGATTTTCAAAATTTTTGGGAATTTATTTGGATTTTATCAAATTTTTGTAGATTTATCATGGAACCTAGAATGAGCAAAAGAAAGAGAAAGGTAGATTTTGATGATCAAAAGTTTGTCAATTACAAGGCCAACATTTGCATCAATAGTCTACGTACAACCAGAAAAATGATTATGGATTGAGGATTTAAAAATCTGGGAAAAGAAGTCAAGAGAATAATCAATTTTTGATATTGGGAGAATTTCTACTACTTTACTGTCGAGGTGATTATTGGTATAGTGATAGAGTTCTACACAAATTTCAAGGAGACTTCTGAAGGCTTTGCGTTTGTTCGAATGAAAATGGTTGAGTTTACTCCGAGGAAGATTAATGAATTTTATCAGTTGGAGGATGTATATAGCTACCAGTACAAATCATTTTCTACTACAAATGAGGCCTTTGATGAGGTTATTGATTTTCTTACTGATGGAAGAGGAACCTGGAAGGTGAAGAATGGAGTTATGGTAAACTTTCCTCTTTCTATATTAAATGTAGTATATAAGGCCTGACACAATTTTATTTCTAGAAGAATGACACCAACAAACCATCATAGTTAGGCTACAAGGGATAGAGCTGATAGCGACTTTTTATATACCTAAAAATACACAAATTTGACACCACTACTAGAAGATTCAAATCCCAGACAACGGCGCCAAAAACTTGATGCAACTTTTAATATGCAAGAATTTATGAACCCAGATATATATATATATA
>JXCR01080604.1:16269-28047 GCA_002079205.1 Phalaenopsis hybrid cultivar
AATTTTTTCTGCGTTGCATCACCCATAAGTTTATAAGCGAGGAGTTGTTCTCAAACTATGATCATCAATCTTTCATAGAAGTTAAAAAAATTAGAAGTTCAGTGCCAAATTTGCAGCAAAGTTATAGCAAGCATTTTGCTAGAACATACACTATAATTCAACCATTTTTCAAAGTTAAAAAGAAAATATAGCTTGATTGAGCAATCAAGAACTGCTTTGGGATAAAGACTTGAAATTTTTCTTTAGACAAATGATGTCCTTTTATATGAGAAATTTATTAAGTGGAGCATCATTGGAGCATGTTACATATATGATAAAGTAGACTTTAAGTGGATGCACTCTTATGCATGTCATTAGATAAAATCCTAGTGCTAAAATTGAGGAAATCGGTAGCCCTAAGTAGAGGGCATTTTGACATCTAGGGAATGATCGAGCTTGATAGTTATTTTTTAGGCTGTGAATTTATGTCATGTATTTTTTAAACAAGATTTTTTTCAACATAGAAGTTGATGCATCCAATAATATTGGAAAATTTATGGGATAATAATTTATTTTTTGATCAAGCTTATTTTTCAATGAAATGCTTGAATCTCAATTGACTAAGTCAAAACTCAATTTACTCGAAGAAAAAAAAATAATTGGAGACTAAATTAAGTTAAAACATTGTGAACTAACTATCAAATGGATGTTTTTATCGAAATAAATCCATTGGAATAATGATTGCATGATTTGGAATTCCGATAGCCATTCGACTTGAACCTAGTCTATCTGGTCTAGGTCAATCCAACTCAAGTTGATCCTCATATCTTACACATTCTTACTATGTAAACAATCTAAGAAGGTTTTTACTTATAAAGGATACTATGAACTCAATAGACCTTCATTTTGGATTGCTACAAATGAACACACCCAAGGAAATAAACATTTAAATTAAAAAAATATCAACATATCATTTTGATTTTTTGAGGGCTCTACAAATGAGCATTGAATCTTATTCAAATTGTTCTCGTCGATTAAATTATTAGAATTTTAATCGTCACCTTAGTTTTTGTTTTGTTTGGGATCAATTTTTGTTTTTTTTTTGTTTTTAAAAATAAAAAATAGGAAACAAATAAAAAACAGTGTTTGTTTTTTTTATATTTTTGTTTTATTTCTGTTTTTTTATTTTTTGTAGAAATATTTCTATTTTTAAAATATTTAGAACAGAAAAAAAACATGTTTTTGCCNATTTAAATTAAAAAAATATCAAAATATCATTTTGATTTTTTGAGGGCTCTACAATTGAGCATTGAATCTTATTCAAATTGTTCTCATCGATTAAATTATTAGAATTTTAACCGTCACCTTAGTTTTTGTTTTGTTTGGGATCAATTTTTGTTTTTTTTGTTTTTAAAAATAAAAAGTAGGAAACAAATAAAAAACAGTGTTTGTTTTTTTATATTTTTGTTTTTTTATTTTTTGTAGAAATATTTCTATTTTTAAAATATTTAGAACAGAAAAAAAACATGTTTTTGCCTGTTTTTAAAACACCGAAAACAACATTTCACCTCGCCCGTTTCCCTCGCGATAGTCGATGATGCCAAACCCCTTCGCTCTCCGACCCCCTTCCCTCCCACCTTTGCTTACGAATCCCTTCGCTCTCTACGGCTTCGATTCTCCTCCTATTACTGACTACTCTCACNTCGACGATGCCAAACCCCTTCGCTCTCTGACCCCCTTCCCTCTCACCTTTGCTTACGAATCCCTTCGCTCTCTACGGCTTCGATTCTCCTCCTATTACTGACTACTCTCACGGATGGGATCACAACAACAACACCGAGATGCTGTAGAAGACTCTTACCACTACTGACCTTGACAATGATCTCGACCCAACCTTCTCCCCAAGCGCTTTGGCAATTCCACAGCCCTCATCGAGTTCAACTCAGTCGCCGAGTTCAAAGGCCGCCTCAACTTTTAAAATGATTCAAACTATTTTTTTTTCTTTTTTTTTGAAAAATCTCCCGTTGCAGGCATCCAAGATTGCAGTCCTGCCCTTTTTGTCGTGACAGTCTTANTTTGAAAAATCTCCCGTTGCAGGCATCCAAGATTGCAGTCCTGCCCTTTTTGTCGTGACAGTCTTAAGAAAGTTAGCTGTGGCGACCTGTGGATCTTCACAGACAGCAGAGATATATCATACATGGAAACTGTATCCAGAGAAAATCTGCTGCAACTCTTCATGCATAGAAAAACTTCCTCTCATCGTCTCAGAATGTCTTCGACTCTATGATTCTTTTCTAAAATAAAACAGTCTGCTCTATATTTGACTCCATTGTCTCTTCTGCTGTGAGTTTTTCCAGCTAGAACTAGCTTTTGCTTGCTAGCTGATTGAATTAATGGTGGTGCCCTGTTTCTCTCTCTAAAGCTGAGAAGCTTTCCAAATATGATTGTTACAATGCATTAACATGCGATGAGAGTAAGGTTTCTACTGATTTTAGTTTTTTTAGGTTCATATATCTTGCCTTTTGACCTGCAACAGGAAGCATTTCTTCTTTTAGGCGCAATTGCATATATACGACACAATTAGGAAGCATTTACAAATTTCATATCTAATATTGAAACTTTCATATTTATTTTTTCAATATCTTTAATCATGCTTGTGTGGCCTGAAACTCTGCCTACGTGATAATTTTTTTTTTTAAATTATAGTTTTTTCTTAATGAAAAAATACTCATTCAAACATGTTTTATATTTTTAAATTTTAAAACCAGATAAATAAAAAAATACCAAACACGTTTTCTAGAAACATAAAATAGAAAATAAAACAAAAACAAAACCGGCTAAAAACAAAAAAAACAAAAAGTGATCCCAAACAAGCCTTAGTTTGAGATATTGTTGGTGGTAAACATCACTAAATCACCATCAATCACCCAGATTAGTCCCAAAAANTCAACCTCATGTATTTCGTAGTCATCTCTTTTAAAACATATGCTGCAATCTTGCCTGTTTTTCAATCGTTGTTGCATTACTGTCACAACCTCGCTTGTGCCATTCTCACATCAATTTCACTGTAAGATTTACATTGCATCAATCTTCAATTACGCCTATACTATAGTCATCTCTATTGGAACAGAATCACATCTATCTTCAGTTAGGTTTGCACTACAAGCTCCAAGTGCTTACTAGCTCCTATAGTTGCATCTATGATAGTCACTCTCAATGTGTTAAGGACCAATTATGGTGCCTTCCTTAACTTTTTCTTATTATTATTTTGGTTCTAAAATTATTTCATTTATTTAAAGATGCTTCACCATTGTAACATTTTTGTATATGTAGTGAACGCTATTCAACTTAGCAAGATCTCATTGCCCGTCTGTTGATTTCAGAGTAAAAAATTGTGCTTGCTATCTTTTCTTTTATTGATTGTATGTGACATTGATCTCACTTTATTGGATCAATTTCCCCCATGCAACAAGGCTTATCTTCACTATTTTGGTCCCAAGGCTCATGTTTGAAACCTTCTTTTATCAGTATTCGACTTTTTTTAAATCTATTTTGTGCAAATATTTTTATGGAACTTTTATTCATGTGTTGACTTCTAAATCGTTTAGCATTTTCTCATACTACTCATATTATTGATAAATCTTTGATCTCCATTTTTGTATGCCCAAACCACGTAAAAAAATCAATCTTGCATGAATTTTAAAGTGTCATGATGAATAAGAAGACAGCAGCACTGGTCAAGAGTCATTTTTCAATATTGACTGCTCTCTTGTATGCAATGTTTTGCATCTGGCATGAGCAGACTTTGCACATTGGGAAACTTGGTGTTACAAAAGTCTTGTAGAACACATAAATCAGAATAACATCATGAATTGGAATTGTGGTTGGGTTTATTTTTTAATTTCTGGTGCATCATAAGTTAGAAAGGTATATAAGCTTTGAACAGAAGCACAATTATAATGGTTATTGTTTGTGATTGTAAATTGTTAATGTACGTTTCAAATGTTCTTATAGTTGGTGCTATGACTAGTTTGTTATGCTCTTACCTTTTCAAGACATTGTTGGTACTTGTTTCTTCCTAATTTGACAGTGGGTTGTTTTAGAAATTCCTCAAAAATGATTATGCATTATGCATGCTTCTAACAATCTATTGAATACTCCATATTAATTGGAATCGTTGTTTTCACCATTTAAATTAGCTAGTTATACATTGAGAACATTTTTTCATATATCGCAATAATAATCGACTGCTTATTAACGTAGTGAACTTTTATCCCGATTGTTGAACAAGAAGGCTCAGGGATTTGTTGATAGGGAAAGTATTCTGACAAAGGAATATGATCTTGTAAGTCAAGCTCTTTTTACTGACCCAAGTGATCAAAGTGGATGGTTCTATCATCTCTGGCTTCTTGATCAGACAGTCACTCCAAATGAAGTTTTACTGATCTCTTCCTGGCCTTCCCATGGTTCAGACTGGGTCCTATCAGTGAATGGAGATGCAACAATTTGCAAACCATCCAAACCAATTTGTACAGGCTATTATTTCATGAATACTGGAAAATTACCCATTGTTCTATACTTTAATCAACCTGTGAAAGGAGTAAATTCATCCAGTGTGACTGTAGATTCTATTTTTGTCAAGAATGAAAATCTTGTTTGGAGGCCACTCCCACCCTCCAAGTCTCAAGAAGCTGCTTGTTGGGTTACTTACCTACAAATTCCAGATGTGCTTAGTGATTCGAAAGCTTATGTAGTTGAGGTCAATCTCAGCCATTCAAAGGATATTTTATCGTCTATTGGTTCTGAATTCAACCATCCTTCGCATTTCAGATTTACTTGGACCTTAAACTCTGAAAGTTTGGAGAATGCTGGAGGAGAATCAGTAGATGAGCTGTTAGTTTGGAATGATGGTAGACGTTCTGCGTTGGAAAGTAATGATTTGGTTTCATTTGATCAACTAAATTTGTGTGAAGATCATGCGTCTGCATTTTCTCAATGGCAGTTGGCGACGATATCTAATGAGATAAATCTTTTTAAAGAGTTATCCGAAGAAAATTGGTTAGAATTCATTATTTTCTCTTTCCGCTGATTTTTGCCGAAGTTTATATTGATTGTTTCTTTATTCTCATCATTATCTATTAGTAACCATTTATTTTTTTTCTCTTAATTGTAGTATATTTGTAAACCTTACGTTAGCACGACTGTTAATTGCTCAAGAAGCAATGGTGTCACACAGAACTCTTACAGAAAGGTTAAACCATTTGAGAGAGGTGTTAAAACTCTATGACGATTTGGTAAAGTTGGATCCAAGGCATGCTGGATACTATGAGGACGAAAGAAGCTTAGTTCTTATGAATCAGGTAAGATCGTCATCTTTCTGCTTGATTTTATATGCATCCAATTTTTTAAACGTGCTTTATTTCGGACTCTACTTGCATAACAGGCTATGCTTTTTTATTAGATGGGCTCTTTCTGCAGAACTGATGATAATTATAAGTTGTTGTGAACTTCTAAGAACTCATGTTAAATTTTTTTTTTTTTGGGAAATTTGGAAAACACCTTTGCTTTTTTGTGGAAAAGTTAGAAAACGCCTCAACAGCTGCATTGGAAGCAGCACAATTTGTCCGGAGCACCATCTTTTGTCCATTGGTTTACCTTTCAATTTCCTCGATATCATTAGATTTCTATTTTGATTTCAAACTATAATAATGTATGGTGGCTTTTGTAACACTATATTGGCATAACAATTGCGTGTTTACCTCTTGCTGTTAGAAGACAATATTAGCGTACATTTCATACTATTATTAATAATACCTAGTTATATATATAATTATTGCACACCTGATGCCTTAAGGTATCTATAACTTTGTTTACATTATGTACATGGCATGTTGAATTCCATAACGTCTTTTTGTTGAAGCCTATATTGATTTAGATGTTAATTAACTTCTTGATATCAATTATTCTTCACATTGTGACTGAATCACTAATTTTAATAAAAGACACTTAATATGGCGCATCTTTGCTGGAGGCTTGGGCATAATGAAATATCCTTTCAAACTGACTGCCTGGGAAAGGAAAATGTTGTAATAACGATGAAATTGTTCTGAAATTAGTTTTTTGAGCCATGTTATGAAGGACAGCCGTGAGAGAAAGAAGAAGGAACTGGTAAAAGAATAAGTTATTAGATAAGCAAATTTTATGGTAGAACTAGGAGATTTTTTTCCTGGAACGGTTTTGGGTCTTTCACCTTGTTAAAGGTCAAAATTCAGAACGGATAGAACAAGATGCTTAAAATCCAAAATAAAAACTTCATTACTAAAAGTTCTTATATTTATATATGGCAATATTAGCAAATTACTAAAAGTTGCTAGCAAGTTTATTGATATTAAGTAGAGTAACCCAGGAAAACAATCTGATGTCAAAGACATTAATATCTCAAATATTTATGACCACAAGAATTTATGTCTAAATCGTTTTCCTATGCTATAAGCATTACTATATACAGATGTCCAATTACCAATGCTGGGTGGTACTTCTAACTTATTAAATGTGATGTGATCTTGAAGGAAGGTCAACGAGCTCATTTGGAATTTGTGTGAGAAAAATTGTTTTCAGTACCATTGGAAAAAATAAAATTCCATCCATAGTCATTAATGTAAGATTTTTTAGGCTAAAATTGTCTGAATTAGATGTTAGATCCTCAATATAGAAAATGGGACAAATAATCATGGAAATGGGTGAACTTACTCATATGTGAGGTACTAGCTTTCTAATAAAACAAGATGGCTCAGCGGTTTTTGTAAGAAATATTAGATAAGCGGACTTAAGTATTGTGTAGGATATATATTTAAATATGTAATATTCTTCATAGTCGCCGTAGGCATTATGANCCCCAAAATGTAATTTCCAACATTTAATAAGATTTTCCAGCATATATTTCAATAAGGGGCAGCAAGAAGTACAAGTTAAAGGCCCCAAAAACATAATTTCCAACATTTAAAACACTCTCCAGCATGCATTTCAATAAGGGGCAGCAAAGGAGTGCAAGATAAAGACCCCAAAATATAATTTCCAACATTTAAAACACTCTCCAGCATGCATTTCAACAAAGGGGTAGCAAATGAGTGCAAGATAAAGGCCCCAAAATATAATTTCCAACATTTAATATGATTCCAAAAAGAGTCCAAACCGAGCTCATCAAATGGGCTAAAACTAATGTAAAACTTTCAGTTAGATTCAGCCTAGAAGAAGCTAAGACCGGGCCCTTCAAATGGGCTAAATGAAATGCAATTTCCAGCTAACATAAAGCCAAAAACCGAGCCCTCCAAATGAGCTAATAAATAGAGAAAATTTTTCAATAAAGATCCAACTTTAAAGAGCCAAACCAAGCCCGAAATCTTGCTTCTACATGAGATAGGAAATATTTTTATGCCATCCGAAATATTGCAAGAATAAAAGAGGGGAGAAGAATACCTCACTTCAACAGATTTAAAGCAAAGCACTGTAAAACGGGTTCAAGAAAAATACTCCCACAGAAATCCTTCTTAAAAGCCTCACGTAAACAGCCACCCACACTTCCTCAGCTCCAAGCACAAGAGAATCAAATTTAGAGAAGATTTCAGCAGAGTTTTCTTCCCTAAAAGCCTCTCACAGTAAGAACATAGCCTTTCCCTTTTTCTCAAAAAAAAAATTTAACAATCCCCAAGCCACAGAGAACGAGTGAGAATGAAGTTAGAGGAGATTTTGGCAGCACTTTCCTACTTTTAGAATTTCGGCCAGCACACACAAAGCCTCCCCAAGTGCTGTTTTAAAGCAAAGAAAAAAGGAAGGAGAAGCCACCTACCAGCCACCCTAGCCAGCAAATCGTGTGAGGGGAGAGGAGGAGAAATGCGACCTGGGGCAGAGAAAGGGTCGGCCAGGTGGAACATCGCGGTTGGGGGAACGTTCGGTCGAGGAGACGAGCCGCGTGCGCAACCAGCGGCGGAATGCGCTTGAGAGGAGGCGAGGAAGACGCTCGGGCTCGACTGCGGCCGATCGCTCCAAGCGCGCGTGCGAAGGCTAGGGCTCCGCCCGAGTGCCTCTCGGTCGAGGCAAAGGAATGCCGTGCGGGTTAGATGAATAGGGATTAGGTTATATACATATTATATAAGTATGAAAATATTTAAATTTTTTTTAAAATAAAAAAATTGATTTGCACATTTTAATTCGTGTGAAATCAATGCAAATTGGACATCCATTTTAGGTAATTTCGACATTCCGGACGCTCCGGCGCAGTTCATTTCGCCGTCGGAAGTTGTTTTGACGAATTCATCGATTTGTGTGCCAATTTTCTCGTGTCGAAAGTATAGCAATATGAGTGTCCTTTCCTACCAAAATGGGTATCCCGGACGCGTTAGCGCAGTCCAATTTGTCGTCGGAGGTCATCCGGAGAAGTTCGCATTTTCACCCGTCCTTTGGGCTTAATTGAAGTCCGATTTCGCGCAATTTCGTGAACTTTGTGTATTTGATGTGTGTATGTGACGAAAAAAGGTCGTGACGATGTTTTCCTAAGACTTGAAGTCCTATTTGGATCATTTTCCTTGAATCTTCGCAAAATAGCCCATAACCCTAGGGCTAGAATCTAGGCTCTAAGGAGGAGAAGAAAAGACCTCACAAAAATGAGGTCAACATGCCTAGATTCTCTAAGTAATCCTACAAGTAGCTATTTTCCTCAACACATGCACAACAACCTCACTTGTGCGCTGGTCATCACTATATCATGATTTTGGATCACAACTTACACTTGCATTGCAGTCATTCTCCTCAAAACATATGCCGCAACTTTGCTTGCATTGTAGTTGTTGCCACCTCCATGCCTGTGTTGCAACCTCATGTATTTCGTAGTCATCTCTTTTAAAACATATGCTGAAATCTTGCCTGTTTTTCAATCGTTGTTGCATTACTGTCACAACCTCGCTTGTGCCATTCTCACATCAATTTCACTGTAAGATTTACATTGCATCAATCTTCAATTACGCCTATACTATAGTCATCTCTATTGGAACAGAATCACATCTATCTTCAGTTAGGTTTGCACTACAAGCTCCAAGTGCTTACTAGCTCCTATAGTTGCATCTATGATAGTCACTCTCAATGTGTTAAGGACCAATTATGGTGCCTTCCTTAACTTTTTCTTATTATTATTTTGGTTCTAAAATTATTTCATTTATTTAAAGATGCTTCACCATTGTAACATTTTTGTATATGTAGTGAACGCTATTCAACTTAGCAAGATCTCATTGCCCGTCTGTTGATTTCAGAGTAAAAAATTGTGCTTGCTATCTTTTCTTTTATTGATTGTATGTGACATTGATCTCACTTTATTGGATCAATTTCCCCCATGCAACAAGGCTTATCTTCACTATTTTGGTCCCAAGGCTCATGTTTGAAACCTTCTTTTATCAGTATTCGACTTTTTTTAAATCTATTTTGTGCAAATATTTTTATGGAACTTTTATTCATGTGTTGACTTCTAAATCGTTTAGCATTTTCTCATACTACTCATATTATTGATAAATCTTTGATCTCCATTTTTGTATGCCCAAACCACGTAAAAAAATCAATCTTGCATGAATTTTAAAGTGTCATGATGAATAAGAAGACAGCAGCACTGGTCAAGAGTCATTTTTCAATATTGACTGCTCTCTTGTATGCAATGTTTTGCATCTGGCATGAGCAGACTTTGCACATTGGGAAACTTGGTGTTACAAAAGTCTTGTAGAACACATAAATCAGAATAACATCATGAATTGGAATTGTGGTTGGGTTTATTTTTTAATTTCTGGTGCATCATAAGTTAGAAAGGTATATAAGCTTTGAACAGAAGCACAATTATAATGGTTATTGTTTGTGATTGTAAATTGTTAATGTACGTTTCAAATGTTCTTATAGTTGGTGCTATGACTAGTTTGTTATGCTCTTACCTTTTCAAGACATTGTTGGTACTTGTTTCTTCCTAATTTGACAGTGGGTTGTTTTAGAAATTCCTCAAAAATGATTATGCATTATGCATGCTTCTAACAATCTATTGAATACTCCATATTAATTGGAATCGTTGTTTTCACCATTTAAATTAGCTAGTTATACATTGAGAACATTTTTTCATATATCGCAATAATAATCGACTGCTTATTAACGTAGTGAACTTTTATCCCGATTGTTGAACAAGAAGGCTCAGGGATTTGTTGATAGGGAAAGTATTCTGACAAAGGAATATGATCTTGTAAGTCAAGCTCTTTTTACTGACCCAAGTGATCAAAGTGGATGGTTCTATCATCTCTGGCTTCTTGATCAGACAGTCACTCCAAATGAAGTTTTACTGATCTCTTCCTGGCCTTCCCATGGTTCAGACTGGGTCCTATCAGTGAATGGAGATGCAACAATTTGCAAACCATCCAAACCAATTTGTACAGGCTATTATTTCATGAATACTGGAAAATTACCCATTGTTCTATACTTTAATCAACCTGTGAAAGGAGTAAATTCATCCAGTGTGACTGTAGATTCTATTTTTGTCAAGAATGAAAATCTTGTTTGGAGGCCACTCCCACCCTCCAAGTCTCAAGAAGCTGCTTGTTGGGTTACTTACCTACAAATTCCAGATGTGCTTAGTGATTCGAAAGCTTATGTAGTTGAGGTCAATCTCAGCCATTCAAAGGATATTTTATCGTCTATTGGTTCTGAATTCAACCATCCTTCGCATTTCAGATTTACTTGGACCTTAAACTCTGAAAGTTTGGAGAATGCTGGAGGAGAATCAGTAGATGAGCTGTTAGTTTGGAATGATGGTAGACGTTCTGCGTTGGAAAGTAATGATTTGGTTTCATTTGATCAACTAAATTTGTGTGAAGATCATGCGTCTGCATTTTCTCAATGGCAGTTGGCGACGATATCTAATGAGATAAATCTTTTTAAAGAGTTATCCGAAGAAAATTGGTTAGAATTCATTATTTTCTCTTTCCGCTGATTTTTGCCGAAGTTTATATTGATTGTTTCTTTATTCTCATCATTATCTATTAGTAACCATTTATTTTTTTTCTCTTAATTGTAGTATATTTGTAAACCTTACGTTAGCACGACTGTTAATTGCTCAAGAAGCAATGGTGTCACACAGAACTCTTACAGAAAGGTTAAACCATTTGAGAGAGGTGTTAAAACTCTATGACGATTTGGTAAAGTTGGATCCAAGGCATGCTGGATACTATGAGGACGAAAGAAGCTTAGTTCTTATGAATCAGGTAAGATCGTCATCTTTCTGCTTGATTTTATATGCATCCAATTTTTTAAACGTGCTTTATTTCGGACTCTACTTGCATAACAGGCTATGCTTTTTTATTAGATGGGCTCTTTCTGCAGAACTGATGATAATTATAAGTTGTTGTGAACTTCTAAGAACTCATGTTAAATTTTTTTTTTTTTGGGAAATTTGGAAAACACCTTTGCTTTTTTGTGGAAAAGTTAGAAAACGCCTCAACAGCTGCATTGGAAGCAGCACAATTTGTCCGGAGCACCATCTTTTGTCCATTGGTTTACCTTTCAATTTCCTCGATATCATTAGATTTCTATTTTGATTTCAAACTATAATAATGTATGGTGGCTTTTGTAACACTATATTGGCATAACAATTGCGTGTTTACCTCTTGCTGTTAGAAGACAATATTAGCGTACATTTCATACTATTATTAATAATACCTAGTTATATATATAATTATTGCACACCTGATGCCTTAAGGTATCTATAACTTTGTTTACATTATG
>JXCR01080607.1:23437-38491 GCA_002079205.1 Phalaenopsis hybrid cultivar
CCCCCACCTCTATTTCGTCAGAGACTTCGTCAACAGAAGCTGGATAACAATTTTCAAATTTCTGAAAATTTTTAAGAAGCTTACCATTAATATTCCATTTTTTTAAGCCTTAGAACAAATGCCAAGCTAAGTAAGGTTTATGATGGATATTCTCAAAAGAAAAAGGAAGTTTGAAGATAATGAGTTTGTTGCACTTAGTGAGGAGAGCAGTGCTATAATTCAGAAAAAGCTTCCTGAAAAGCTTAAAGATCCTGGAAGCTTTACAATTCCATGTGTAATAAGAGACATATTTTATGGGAAAGCTTTTTGTGATTTAAGAGCAAGCATTAACCTTATGCTATTATCAATATTTAAAAGATTAGGATTAGGAGAAATAACCCCTACTATTGTAACTCTGCAGTTAGCAAATCATTCAATAACATACCCTAAAGGAGTTATAGAAGATGTCCTAGTGAAAGTGGATCAATTTATCTTCCCTGTTGATTTTATTGTGCTAGATATGAAGGAAGATAAAGAGATACCTACATTTNCCTTGTTATGAAAGAAGTTGTTAAGAAAAAAATTTTAAAGTGGTTAGCTATTGAAATGATCTACCATATTTCAGATAGTGCATATGTTAGTCCAATTCATTATGTTCCTAGAAAGGAGGAGTAACTGTGAATGTGAATGAACATAATGAGTTAATACCTACTAGACAAGTCACAGGGTTGCGAACATGCATTGATTATAGAAAATTAAATCTTGCCACTAGGAATAATCATTTTCCACTACCTTTTCTAGATCAAATNTTTCAATTTTTATGCATAGAATTCATATGGAAGAGAACTGCAAACCCAGGGCGGATCCGCAAAGGAGATTGAATCATATTATGAAAGAAGTTGTAAAGAAAGAAATTTTAAAGTGGTTAGATGCTAGAATTATCTGCCCTATTTCAGANTCTCCACTTTACCAGTTATAATTTCCTAAAAATTAGCAATGGAAGAAGAAGGAAGATTGAAGAAAATTTTAAAAAATTTTACGGAAACCTTTGGATGGACAATAGTTGATATTAAAGGAATCAATCCTTCAATTTGTATGCATAGAATTCATATGGAAGAGAAATACAAACCTAGGGCTGATCCTCAAAGGAGAATGATTCTTGTTATGAAAGAAGTTGTTAAGAAAAAGATTTTAAAGTGGTTAGCTGTTGAAATGATCTACCATATTTCAGATAGTGCATATGTTAGTCCAATTCATTATGTTCCTAGAAAGGAGGAGTAACTGTGAATGTGAATGAACATAATGAGTTAATACCTACTAAACAAGTCGCAAGGTTGCGAATATGCATTGATTATAGAAAATTAAATCTTGCCACTAGGAATAATCATTTTCCACTACCTTTTCTAGATCAAATGTTGGAAAGAACAGCTGGGCATAAATACTTTTATTTTCTGGATTGATATACTGGTTATCACCAAATTCAATAACTCCATAAAATCAAGAGAAAACAACTTTTTCCAGTCCTTATGATACATTTGCTTTTAGAAGAATGCCCTTTGGTTTATGTAATGCTCCTGCTACATTTCAAAGATGTAAGATAACAATTTTTTGTGATTTAAATGAAAAAAAGATTGATGCATTTATGGATGATTTTTCAGTGTTTGGAACTTCATTTGACTCATGTCTAGAACATTTATCAAAATTTCTTAAGNTTTTTTTGTGATTTAAATGAAAAAAGGATTGATGCATTTATGGATGATTTTTCAGTGTTTGAAACTTCATTTGACTCATGTCTAGAACATTTATCAAAATTTCTTAAGCGCAGTAAAGAAACAAATTTAGTCCATAATTGGGAAAAATTTCAATTAATGGCAGCTGGAGAAATTGTATTAGGACATAAAATATCATAAAATGGTATTGAAGTAGATCTTGCTAAAATTCAAATGATCACTAACTTACCTTATCCAACAAAATGGTATTGAAGTAGATCTTGCTAAAATTCAAATGATCACTAACTTACCTTATCCAACAAATGTAAGGGAAATTTGGAGTTTTTTAGGACATGCTGGATTCCACAAGCGATATATTAAAGACTTTTCAAAAATTGTAAACATTTATGTCATTTACTAGAGAAAGATGCAAGTTTCAATTTTGATGAAGACTGCCTAAAAGCTTTTAAGTTATTAAAAGAAAAATTAGTCACTGCACCAATTATNTAAGACTTTTCAAAAATTGTAAACATTTATGTCATTTACTAGAGAAAGATGCAATTTTCAATTTTGATGAAGACTGCCTAAAAGCTTTTAAGTTATTAAAAGAAAAATTAGTCACTGCACCAATTATAATTTCACAAGATTGGGGAAAACCTTTTGAATTCATGTGTGATGCTAGTGATTATGCTATTGGAGCTGTTTTAGGATAAAAATATAATAAAATTTTCAAAGTAATTTACTATGCTAGTAAAACTCTTAATAAAATTGAAATTTACTATAAAACTACTAAAAAGGAGTTATTATTAATATTATATGCATTTGATAAATTTCAATCATACTTAATTGGAACTCATTGTATAATGCATTCAGATCATTCTGATATTAGTAACTAATGAAAAAGAAGGATGCTAAACCTAGACTTATAAGATAGATTCTTCTTTTGTAAGAATTTGATTTTGAAATATTTGATCGAAAGGGGATTGAAAATCAAATTGGTGATCATTAATCCAGGCTTGGGTTAGAAAAACCACTCTGTTTTGAAAAATAAATTAATGAACATTTTCCAGATGAAAAGTTGTTCAATATTATGGAGTGGTGTGTTCCATGGTATGCCGATATTGTAAACTTTCTTATTAGTGATATTATACTTTATGGAATGGCATACCAATAGAAGAGGAAATTTATTTTTGAAGCTAAGACTTATTTTTGGGATGACCCATTTTTATATAAATAAGGAAAGGATCTGATTAGAAATTTATTTCTGAAGCTAAGCCTTATTTTTTGGATGACCCATATTTATATAAACAAGGAAAGGATCTGATCATTCGAAGATGTTGTACCATTAGAAGAAACTTATAAATTATCCCAAAAATGTAATAATTCTGATTTTGGGGGACATTTTGGTGTTGATAAAAAACCATACAAAATTTTACAATCTGGATTCTATTGGCCTATCTAATTTACGGGGGCATTTTGATGTTGATAAAATAGGATACAAAATTTGACAATCTGGATTCTATTGGCCTACGATTTTTAGAGATGTTAATGCTTATATCAAACCTTGTGAGAGATGTCANCGACTTGAAAATAGTCATTTAAGTGCTATGAGAATATTTAGAGGAGGTATACTTAGGAAAATATTTCATTTTACTTAAATTTAAAAATCTCAAAAATCATACACTGGCGCCTAAGCACCACATATCACGCTTAAGGGCGAGGTACCGGAGAGGCAGGTGCCTAAGCGCTGCTTATCTGCGCTTAAGTGTCGGTTCATGAAAACCGGTTCGCGAATGGTTAAAAGTGAAAGTTTATCAAGAAAAATGCCATTTTTAACCTCTTGTCGCCTTCAGCCTTTCTAAATCACAATTTTGGAGAGCTAGGGCACACTTTTAAATGGACATTTCTTGGTGGAATGAAGAAAATTTTGCTAGATTTGGATTTCTTAAGATAAGAGCTTTACTTCTATGCAAANGGACTTGAAAATAGTCATTTAAGTGATATGAGACTATTTAGAGGAGGTATACTTAGGAAAATAGTTCATTTTACTTAAATTTAAAAATCTCAAAAATCATACACTGGCGCCTAAGCACCACATATCACGCTTAAGGGCGAGGTACCCGAGAGGCAGGTGCCTAAGCGCTGCTTATCTGCGCTTAAGTGTCGGTTCATGAAAACCGGTTTGCGAACGGTTAAAAGTGAAAGTTTATCATGAAAAATGCCATTTTTAACCTCTTGTCGCCTTCAGCCTTTCTAAATCGCAATTTTGGAGAGCTAGGGCACACTTTTAAATGGAGATTTCTTGGTGGAATGAAGAAAATTTTGCTAGATTTGGATTTCTTAAGATAAGAGCTTTACTTCTATGCAAAAAATTTTGGATTTTCATCATGTATTTTGAGTACATTTGGAAGAATTCAAAAATTCACTATTCATGGTGAAAAATGAGAAANCACCCTAGATCAGGTTCAACCCTAAAAGTCTAAGAGAGAGATTTTGATAAAATGTCTTCATGGGAGATGGATTTGAAGAAGAAGAAAGAGACCATGAGGAAGAAATTCATATATCAAAGTGCATAAGAGTTGTACAATAGTTTCTTAGCAGTTAGTATTGAAGGAATTTTGGAAAATATCAACAAAATTGAGTTTACCATGTCTTTGCCGAGATTCATATACATCTTGAGCATGTTGGATGGCAATTGAAAATGCAATTTAGCCATACTAGTTATAAAGAGGAAGCGGATAAGGAGATTTTTCTTAAGTAGAAATGGATTGAAGAAGATAGTATCAAAGCACGTCACCACCATCTGTTTTATCAACTTTTTATTCCGAGTGCCCCAGGAGAGACTAATGAAAAACTAGAGTTTGTCCCACCAAACAAAGAATGGAATTAAGTTCTATGTTTGAGTTTGTTATTTTGGAGTAATTGTGTTTACATGTTAGTGTTTGTTTTCAGTGTTTATGTCTTTTTTTATGAGTTTAATTGTGAATGTTTGTTAGGTGTTTGTACTTAGAAAATTTTCTCATCTGAGACTATTTGGAGTGAGAATTAAATGTTACATGTACTTGTAATTTTTTATCAATGAATATATATGTTTGTGTGTGGGAAAATTTATGAGTTTTTAGCCTCAAATTGAATTGAGTTATATAGAGAATTTTGAGAGAGAGGAGAGTTAAAGGACTTGAAAATAGTCATTTAAGTGATATGAGACTATTTAGAGGAGGTATACTTAGGAAAATAGTTCATTTTACTTAAATTTAAAAATCTCAAAAATCATACACTGGCGCCTAAGCACCACATATCACGCTTAAGGGCGAGGTACCCGAGAGGCAGGTGCCTAAGCGCTGCTTATCTGCGCTTAAGTGTCGGTTCATGAAAACCGGTTTGCGAACGGTTAAAAGTGAAAGTTTATCATGAAAAATGCCATTTTTAACCTCTTGTCGCCTTCAGCCTTTCTAAATCGCAATTTTGGAGAGCTAGGGCACACTTTTAAATGGAGATTTCTTGGTGGAATGAAGAAAATTTTGCTAGATTTGGATTTCTTAAGATAAGAGCTTTACTTCTATGCAAAAAATTTTGGATTTTCATCATGTATTTTGAGTACATTTGGAAGAATTCAAAAATTCACTATTCATGGTGAAAAATGAGAAAAAATCTATGGAATTTGTATAGGAAGTGTAGTTTATGCTTTTGGAATTTTAGTTTAGTAGTTTAGACACTATTTTTGAAGTTATTTTTGGAATTTTATAAATTTGTAGAATGACACCAAGAATGAAAAGAGGAAAAGGAAAGAGCCCTTTTAATTCGAGCAAGTTTGTTAGTTTGAAGGCTCAAGATACATACAGTGATGCGTTTGAATCATGAAAACTAACAAACTTATACATGTCGATCTGTGGAAGATCTGATCGTTCGTCGATAGTGGGAACGATTCTGTTGTTTTTCTGCTATTGCAGTTATTTTTGTTGTCAGGGAGTTCTATGCAAACCTCCTTGAGACTGAAGATGACAGAGTCATGATTGTAGGAAAGTTGGTACCTTTTTCACTGGAGGTAATCAATTTGTTCTACCATTTGCCACCGGATACTTTATGTTTTTATGCAAATTATAGTCCGGCTGAGATGGAGCTAGATGAGATTATTTCATATTTGACTGATGGAAGAGGACTCTGGAAGATCACTAATGAGAGGAGAGTCAACTTTGCCACGTCAAAGTTAAGTGCACCTTTGAAGGCATGGCACTATTTTATTTCTGCTTGTTTGCTGCCAACGAATCATCTCAGTGAAGTTACTAGAGAGAGATCGCTGTTGAATTATTGTATCCAAGAAGGAAAGCTCATCAACATAGGAGCTTTGATATATCAGACTATCATCAGCTCTGCCACTGTCGTTAGTACTATAGGTTTGGGATTTGCTTCCTTGATCTTTTCTTTATGTGAGCAAGCTGGAGTAAAATATGATAGCTGGGAGGAAGTGTTGTTGCCTCTAACGCCTATTACAAAGGTGAATGTGAAGACTTATTTTGAACATTCTATTTTTGGCTGGAGAGGAGGATTTTTAAGGAGCTATGGAATGACAACGTCAGCTGCTTCTACCTCTGCTACTTTTACATCTAAACCATCTACCTCACGTGCTTCTACTTCTAGAGGTAAGTTTACCGAGACCCAATGTTAATTATTGCAGAGGATGATGAATAATATTAACTATATCGATGATAGGGTACACAATTTAGAGCATTTTACATATCATACTGATAGGTATAATAGGAGAAAAAGTGATTATGAAGAGAAATTTCACTCATCTTTAGAGAGTTTCATTAGGGGTAATCAAGGAGTGCAATTTCCTCCATATCCTAGATATCCTGATTATGAGGCTGCAGAAGTTTGGGGTAGTGGTGATTCAGAGGATGAGGAGTAGAACTGAGAGATTTAATTTTATGTTTGTAATATGATATGAACTTTGTGATTTGGAATTGCTACATTTGCATATGTGTGTTGATTTGGACTTTTATGTTTAGTTGATATTGTGATGTTTGTGTTTTGTTATTATTTTTTATTAAATTCTAGGGAAGTAATTGTTGTTGTGTGTTTAACACTATTTTAGTTAGTTTAGGATTGAACTTGATTCTTTTTTTTTGAAAAGTTTAAAGATCTTGCTAACTTTAGTTTTATACTTTAATTTCAGAAAACTGCTACCCTANTGAAAAGTTTAAAGATCTTGCTAACTTTAGTTTTATACTTTAATTTCAGAAAACTGCTACCCTATATTTTTCTTTTATCTTGTCAATTTATTTATTTTTATGTCAAAATTGGAAATCAAAGTTAGTGTGTTAGTTTATTTTTATGTTTTCACCCACTACTTAGAAGTCTATTGAATCTCTACACGTTGAATTGAAATGAAAGTGATAGAAAAATTAATCAAAAAATTAATTTTACTCCTGTTTTTGGTTTTATACTTGTATACATAGGATATAAAAATTCATGTAAGCATGTTATTTCTATTTTCATTTCTNCTCTACATGTTGAATTGAAATGAAAGTGATAGAAAAATTAATCAAAAAATTAATTTTACTCCTGTTTTTAGTTTTATACTTGTATACATAGGATATAAAAATTCATGTAAGCATGTTATTTCTATTTTCATTTCTATTTATATATATATGATGCTAAACTATTTAATCTTACATAAAAAAAATTAAGTTTGGGGGGAATGAAACATATTTTCAAAACTTGAATTTTATTTGTTCTCAAATGTTCTNGTTTATATATATATGATGCTAAACTATGTAATCTTATTTAAAAAAAATTAAGTTTGGGGGGAATGAAACATATTTTCAAAACTTGAATTTTATTTGTTCTCAAATGTTCTACAAGTGAATCTGATTTGAAAAGAAAAATGATCATGTTTATGAAGTTATATTAGGGAAATAAAATATGATTTTAGAAATGAGTAAGAGAATTTAGTTAAAATTTTTAGTAATGAAGAAAAAAACTTTAAGTTAAAAGTTTTTATTGTAGAAAATGTTTAATATAGTGTAACTATCTTTAGTAAGAAAAATTATATTTTTGAAAATTTTAGAAATTTAGACTTTTATTTTTAATACTTAAATTTCTTTTGTTAAAATAATTTTCAAAACTATTATTATATTTTTAAGTAAAAGATTTATAGAAAGTCTTTGCTTTAGGAAAGGAGAAGTGGAATTCAAAATCATTAAAGACCTATCCAGATATAGTAATCCTTGCCTAAATCAGAAAATAAAAAGAAAAGAAAAGAAAAAGAGAAATAAAAAGAAAAAATGTAAGGGTGGAGAAGCTTGAGGATTAGTGCCTAATCAAAAATTGGTTCCACATTTGATCTTTTTAAAGTATAAGACTTGANTAGAAAAGAAAAAGAAAAGAAAAGAAAAAGAGAAATAAAAAGAAAAAATGTAAGGGCGGAGAAGCATGAGGATTAGTGCCTAATAAAAAATTTGTTCCACATTTGATCTTTTTAAAGTATAAGACTTGAGAAACTCTTAAGCTTACGGATATAGTATAGTAAGTAAAATTATTTAAAATAAAAATATTTTTAAGTAGAGATAATAAAAGGACTAAATTCTAAATTCCGAGAATCTATAATATTTCTGAATTAGATAGAAACTCATATTTTCATATTTCTTAACATTAAAAATTTCTAAAGTTTAAGTTGATCCGTTTACTAAATATTTTTCCTAAATTGGACTACTATATTTCTAAATCTAAATTTTAGTTACTCCTAAAGAAACTCATATACATACAATATTTATTTAGTTTTTTAAAGATTGAAGTGTCACTTGAGGATAAGTAACATTTTAAGTTTGGGGGATTTTGATAATACACCTAAAATATAGTATTTTTAGACGTGTTTTAATGAATAATATATAGTGTTTTTAGACATATTTTTATACCTATTTTTGAGATATTGCGCTTTAATGAAAGGTATTAGTGTGTTTTTATTTCAAGTACAAGTAAAAAGGTGAAAAATGCTAAAAAGAGTTAAAATGGATCAAATTTGGAGCAAAGAGGTGAAAATTGTGCAAAAGTGTTTTGGTGCCTAAGCGCCAGATCCGGTGCTTAAGTGTCGGGTAAACAGAGAAGGCCGCACCTAAGCACCAGAGAAAGTTATTTAGTGGTTTTCTTCATTGGCCGAATTTTGAAGAGGTATTTGAGGCACCTATTGGCTTAAGAGGGTGGTTACAACCACCAAGGACGAAAATACAANTAATATATAGTGTTTTAAGACATATTTTTATACTTATTTTTGAGATATTGCGCTTTAATGAAAGGTATTAGTGTGTTTTTATTTCAAGTACAAGTAAAAAGGTGAAAAATGCTAAAAAGAGTTAAAATGGATCAAATTTGGAGCAAAGAGGTGAAAATTGTGCAAAAGTGTTTTGGTGCCTAAGCGCCAGATCCGGCGCTTAAGTGTTGGGTAAACAGAGAAGGCCGCACCTAAGCCCCAAAGAAAGTTATTTAGTGGTTTTCTTCATTGGCCAAATTTTGAAGAGGTATTTGAGGCACCTATTGGCTTAAGAGGGTGGTTACAACCACCAAGGACGAAAATACAAGTTAAAGACTCGTGAAATGAGGCATTTCTTAGGCATCAAATGTGGACACATTTGAAGAGTTATCAAGGCACCTCTTAGAAATTTATAAAAGAAGGAAGTTGTTACATTTGAAGGGGGTTCTTGAAGAGGGAAAGGGATTGAATGTTCTGAAAAATGGTTTGGAGAGATTTTCAGGCACCACAAAAATTACTTTATCTTTTTTTGTTTTTAGTTTATTTTTAAAGTGTTGTAAGAGAGAAGAGATTTAAAGGAACTTCAAGTGTTTGGTGGAGGACTTGAGATAAGTTTTTATCTTCTGATACAAGATGTTAGCGCCCAGATGGTGGGATTCGAGGGAACTCTAGAGTGAGAGTTGATATATCCTCTGTCTAGCCGGTCTTCATAACTATTCAAACATTAAATTAGCCAATGTTTTTTATAGCATCTCTAGTAAGGGTTAAGAATATTTGCTTCTATTTGGCACAACAAAGTTCACATACTTCCACAACAGACTTCCTATACTTATTACTGATTCATAATGAGGAGAAAGATATTTATCAAATTTAGTGCTTTTCTTTTAGATAAACTCACATTGTCTTTTAAATTGTTACTATTCTGTCAAAATATAAAAAATATCAAAAAGATTTAAATTTAAATACTGTGAAAATAATTGTAGTTTAAGTAATTGTATTTTTCAAAATAGAAGTTAGTTGTTCAATAGTGCATATTGCTTATTTTCCCTGAGGGATCGATATTCGGGTCTTAATAAAAAAGTCCTATATTACTTGATAACGATAGGTATACTTATAAATAAAAATATATTTATATATATATATATATATATTAAAAAGTTAAATTCTTATTTTTTTCAAGATCAAGTTTTTAGCACTATTGCAAAGTAAGGAAATATAAGTGAAAACTATAATTAAAGTCATTGTTATACTATTGCATATAAGCAGTTTCAGGATCATTGAGCAAAGGGACAACTGAAGAAAATGTGCTTTATTAATTCTTCCTCTTATCTGCAAAGCACATAGCAAGAGGGGCCTTTCAAACCTTTGTGTTTCAATATGTCATCAGTGGGAAGGAGGCTGGAAAACAGTCTCTAATGAAAGAAAAACATGGAAAGGGAAAGGCATTTCCTCCATATATGTTCCCCCAATGTAACTGCTACCCCTTATCATAAAGGGAGTAAATATAGGCAGACATTGTTTGAGAGTAGTTCTTCTTAATAATAATTTTGTCCTTCTTATAGGTGTCAAGGGGAATATTCATAATGTTATTGATCTACNCTTGTGTTTCAATATGTCATCAGTGGGAAGGAGGCTGGAAAACAGTCTCTAATGAAAGAAAAACATGGAAAGGGAAAGGCATTTCCTCCATATATGTTCCCCCAATGTAACTGCTGCCCCTTATCATAAAGGGAGTAAACATAGGCAGACATTGTTTGAGATTAGTTCTTCTTAATAATAATTTTGTCCTTCTTATAGGTGTCAAGGGGAATATTCATAATGTTATTGATCTACTAGCACTCCAGAATGTTCTGTAAAATTTGGGTATTCCAATGTCTCTTAGTCCAACAAACAGAAACTTTGAGATTTAAAGTGTGTTTTTGGTATCACATCTAGGAAGTTCTCAGGATTCATTTTTCATCATTGTGGAATCAAAATTGGCACTCTTCAGATTGAAGCAATCTTAAATTAGCCTCCTCAAAAGAATTTTACCCAACTATGGTATTTCTAAGGAAAACAAGCATATATAAGACATTTCATATCTACCTTTCCAGGTAGGTATCAATCTATCACTGCCTTAACCNCGACACTCTTCAGATTGAAGCAATCTTAAATATGCCTCCTCAAAAGAATTTTACCCAACTATGGTATTTCTATGGAAAACAAGCATATATAAGACATTTCATATCTACCTTTCCAGGTAGGTATCAATCTATCACTGCCTTAACCAGAAAAGATGCCAAATTTATGTGGGATGACAAATGCCAACACGCTTTTGAAAGCATCAAGTAGTATTTAATAAGACCTCCTATAATCACAGCCTCTATCTCGGGAAGGCCTTTGATCCTCTACACCACAGCTTTAAACAACTCCCTTAGATCCTTACTAGCCCAAGTCAATGCTGAGGGTAAATAAAATGAATTGTACTACTTGAATTATCTCATAATTTCTACCAAAATATGGTATAATACAATTAAGGAAAATTACTTAGCCATGATCTTCGCCATTCAAATGCTCGGGCACTGCATGCTCTCTCATAAAATGACTCTCATCTCAAGAGTTAATCCTTTATAGTACCAATGACTCAACTGACACTCTTTNCAAATTGAGAGACTCTCTTATGACAGTTCAAATGTAAATCAAATCAAGCATTGAGCGTTGCCTTATGCCCTAGCGAACAACGTCCTCTACCGTATGTCTTTTGACCAATTGTTGCTACAGTGTCTAAGAAAATCTGAAGTTTAAGTAGTAGTCAAAGAAGTCCACTCAGACCTTCATGGTACTCACCAGTTAGAGACAAAAATGAAAATGAAAATAAAATAATTCAGGAATTATTGGCCAACAATGATGACAGATTGCATGAAAACTGTCAAATGATGTCACCAGTGTCAAGTGCATGTGTTGATCTTACAACAACCTTTGAATGTGCTACACCTAAAAATTTCTTCATGGTTGTTTATATGTTGGTGCAAAGACATAGCAGGCCCTATAGACCCTCCATCCTTTAGAGGCCATTGGTTCATTCTAGCCACCATGGATTACTTCTCCAAACATACAGAAACAATTCTGCTCCAAGAAGTTAAAGTAATTCATGCCCTCTAGTTTTTCATAACTTCATCCAGAGACATGGGATAGATTAGCAATATTGAATAATCTATTACCCTAAGGCCAATGATTTAGTTGAAGCCTTCAATAAGAATTTGGTTCAAATCATGAAAAAGACATTAATCGGTAACCCAAGACAATGGACTGAGCAGTCTTTGAAGCTTTGTGGCCCTACCGTAACACATACCAAACACCGACATTGTCAACACCAGTTACTTCCGTTTATGGGTCTAAAGATATACTTATGCTTGAGGTGCAACTCCCCTTTCTTAGAGTAGCAGTTACCAAAAATAATAAATGAAGAAGAAAGCATGAAACTGTAGCTCAAAAAACTCAACAATTTGAATGGAAAATGCTTGTAGTCTCATTAAAACATGGAGCTGTACAAAATAAATATGATACTATCTCATGAAAATTTGGCACATCCAATAATATTTTGAATTGATGATTTGGTCTTGTGATACACAAAAGAAATGTGCAATTTTATGTATACATTTTATGCTTAAATTTGGTGATATTACATTTTAAAGAATCATACTTTCAAGTTTTGTTGTAAGTATATTGATTTTAGACATTTGAAGAAAAAAGGAGAAAAATTAAAAGAAATTTGAAGTCAAAATGCATTTTTTTAACATTCTGGTGCCAGAAGCGCCAAAATCCAGAGAATAGCGTGCAAATCTAATAAATTAGCGCCAGAGGCTCTATAACAGGCTCCAGAGGCTTCAGAGATGAATTAAGACCAATTGTGGCGGTTATTGACTATTTTGAGAGGTTCTAGAAGTCCTCAAGCAATTTAAAGGCCTCATGAAGTGGTTCAATGTATCTAGACTCTTTGAAAAGGCTCTTGAATGAAGAGATATGTCTCTTGGATGAAGGGATTTGTCTCTTGATGTGAAGAGGTGTGCCTCTTGGGAAAAATGAGGGAATTTTGAATTCTTTGAAGTGGAGAATGGCGCCCAAATTAAAGAGGAGTCTAGTTTGTGGGCAAGTAATTAAGCTTGAGTGAGAGAAAGGCCTGAGAAGACTTGGAGGAAGAGTTAGGTTTTTCTTCTAGAGTTGTACAAGGAGAGAGAAGGTGAGAGGTTTCTTCTTCATTACATTTCTAAGAGAAAATTAAGTGTGATTATAAAAAGAGAAAGTGCTTAAATGGAACTTGAAGGGATTTTCTTTGGAAGGAATGTGAGATCAGTTGTGTTCTTTCCTTTCTTTGTTTTGTAAATTTGTTTATATATATATAATCCATATTTTGTCGTATCCTTCTCCTGAATTCTGAGTAGCCTTATTTATCCTTCTCCCTAAAATGAGATATGGTTTTGTGAAGAATTGATTTTGTTATGTAAGGTTATAAATGTCAATAAATTATGATGATTCAAACTCTGATCTTTATTTACTTTTTGATCTGGCCAATTTAAATGTTAAAATTTGTTGAGAACATAAGATCCAAAAGGGTTATGTTTTTACAATAAAGTAAAAATCATATCAATTTCGTAGGTGAGAATGTAGTCCATGGGTTTGAGTACAAATAAATAGGAAAATTCATTTTGAGGGCCTCAGAATTAGAGATTTTTAGGCGACAGACTAAAATCCCCAATTTTATCCAGTTTCTTGNAAAAAAGGAGAAAAATTAAAAGAAATTTGGAGTCAAAATGCATTTTTTTAACATTCTGGCGCCAGAAGCGCCAAAATCCAGAGAATAGCGTGCAAATCTAATAAATTAGCGCCAGAGGCTCTATAACAGGCTCCAGAGGCTTCAGANCAAAAAGGAGAAAAATTAAAAGAAATTTGAAGTCAAAATGCATTTTTTTAACATTCTGGTGCCAGAAGCGCCAGAATCCAGAGAATAGCGTGCAAATCTAATAAATTAGCGCCAGAGGCTCTATAACAGGCTCCAGAGGCTTCAGAGATGAATTAAGACCAATTGTGGCGGTTATTGACTATTTTGAGAGGTTCTAGAAGTCCTCAAGCAATTTAAAGGCCTCATGAAGTGGTTCAATGTATCTAGACTCTTTGAAAAGGCTCTTGAATGAAGAGATATGTCTCTTGGATGAAGGGATTTGTCTCTTGATGTGAAGAGGTGTGCCTCTTGGGAAAAATGAGGGAATTTTGAATTCTTTGAAGTGGAGAATGGCGCCCAAATTAAAGAGGAGTCTAGTTTGTGGGCAAGTAATTAAGCTTGAGTGAGAGAAAGGCCTGAGAAGTCTTGGAGGAAGAGTTAGGTTTTTCTTCTAGAGTTGTACAAGGAGAGAGAAGGTGAGAGGTTTCTTCTTCATTACATTTCTAAGAGAAAATTAAGTGTGATTATAAAAAGAGAAAGTGCTTAAATGGAACTTGAAGGGATTTTCTTTGGAAGGAATGTGAGATCAGTTGTGTTCTTTCCTTTCTTTGTTTTGTAAATTTGTTTATATATATATAATCCATATTTTGTCGTATCCTTCTCATGAATTCTGAGTAGCCTTATTTATCCTTCTCCCTAAAATGAGATATGGTTTTGTGAAGAATTAATTTTGTTATGTAAGGTTATAAATTATGATGATTCAAACTCTGATCTTTATTTACTTTTTGATCTGGCCAATTGAAATGTTAAAATTTGTTGAGAACATAAGATCCAAAAGGGTTATGTTTTTACAATAAGGTAAAATTCATATCAATTTTGTAGGTGAGAATGTAGTCCATGGGTTTGAGTACAAATAAATAGGAAATCTCATTTTGAGGGCCTCAGAATTAGAGATTTTTAGGCGACAGACTAAAATCCCCAATTTTATCCAGTTTCTTGGAAACTAAAGCGAGATTGTTAGCCCTCAAAGGAGGGAGAAGTGGGAACTCTGGAGTGGGAGCCAGTATCCTCTTAACCTAATCACAAGTTTAGGGACCAAACTCTGGATTAGTCAATATTTTTTATGCACTCTCAGAGGAAAAAGAAAATTACTGCTTATATTTGGCACAATAAAATTATATATATATATATATATATAT
>JXCR01080638.1:231-64506 GCA_002079205.1 Phalaenopsis hybrid cultivar
ATTAAGAAGGTTGCATGGACCTGCTCCCTACTCTTAATCTGGTAAATACCGTAGGGATCTTTTAAACTTAATATGTTTTACTTAATAATATTATCCTTAAAAATTAAGGACACTCAATATACAACATAGAGTTAGGAAGATTTCCATAACTTTATTTTTCCAGCTCTATATACATAAATACTCTGACATGCATTTTGAGTTGCAGGTGGAGAACGAGAAGACTCGTCAGGTACACTTTTACAGTTTACAGCATTTTACAGTCTTTCTTGTGTGAACTCGCCAGGTACACTTTTACAGTTTACCGCGTTTTACAGTCTTTCTTGCACTTTTCTACTGCGCCAGTACACTTTTACAGTTTACCGCGTTTTACAGTCTTTCTTGTACTTTTCTACTGCTTTTCTGCTTGTACCATNGTACCATAGCCCTCAACCAACACCTGAAATGGGCTGTGGTCGAATTCATACTTAGGCTTTACACCAGAGCCAGNGGTGGTAAAAATTTTCTTACTGAGGCCTTCCAAACTCCCCTTAGAGCTTCCCTGAGGGACCCTTAGCACATCNCACACTCCTTTAAAATATTCAATAACATCTTCAATATAGCTTTAAAAAATATTTAAAATTTCAAAAATAATTTGTTGAGCTTTAGATGACATTTAAATCTTCATTTTCTTGATTGCAAGAAGATGTTGTCAGGAAGAATCATTTTATCCTTTAAAGATAGTATATGTCTGATAGTTGAGCATATCTACTTAACAAACAATCTGATCATCAAATTTGGTATGGGATTTGAGGATCTCTATATGCTCTGTAATAATTTGGTGATAATTGTGGCTAAGATTAAATAAGTCCTTGAAGTAAAATCATTAATTGAATTCTCTGTGCAGGAAACAACTAACAGATCTCCATGAAATAGGAAGTAAGAAAATTCATATGCATTTCGTGAATGTGACGAGTCCATTAAAACTCCTATTGAATCTCAAGTCAAGTACGATCTTCATGAAGCTACAAAGAATAAATAACAATAGAATGATAAAAAATTACGCTAGGACTGCCAGAGAGACAAAGGCTAAACAAGCGCTTAATTTTGAAGAATACATAACCGTGGAGCTATCTCAAGTGGTTAAGAACAACAAATTCAAGTATGTTCCACCCTCCTTACTGACACACCGAAAATATATGCATTTTTAGACCCATATTTTATACTTATTTTTTGTGATATTGCACCTTAATGAAAGGTATTTTGATGTTTTCTTGCAGGTTATTGATTTTTAGGGCTTAAAGCAAAAAGGAAGCAAACATGTTGTTGATTTTTAGGACTTAAAGCAAAAATGAAGCAAAAAGGAATCAAAAAGGATGGAATTTGGAGTCAAAATGACGTTTTTGAAGAAATACTCAATGTCGACCGCACCAAGGGCAACACCGACGGTGCAGAACAACAAAACAACTAAAATTTTTACTCAGCAGTGAAGGCGCCAAAACTAGCGCCGACGGCGCTAAAGGCTGTTCAGCCCCCATTTCTAAAAGGTTTGATGTAATTGGATGATTTTGAAGAGTTTTTTGAGGAACCTCTTGGAGAACTGACCCTATGCTTTATATGGGGCCGAAATTCATCAAGAAATTGACTTCTTTTCGATCCAAGACATTCCAACACACTCCTTTTTTGTCATTCTTCATAATTCATCTTCATTCCACCACCATATTAGAGTCCATTAGTGATTTTTCTTTTATAGTTTAGGGTTTGTGTGGTGAGATTTAGTGTGAAACTTTCTATAAGAGTATTGAAGAAGGAGAAAAGTGAGATATATCTTCTTCCTGCATTTTTAAGGAAAGGCTACAAGGGATTTGCTTTGAGAAAGAGTTTCAGATAAGTTTTGTTTGTTTATTAGTGTTGTAATTTCTTTTATACTCTCATGAAGTCTAAGTAGTTCACTCTATCTTTCTCCATACTCTGAGATATGGTGAAATGAAGAGATAATATGATGTGCCAATATTTAAATATAAAATAAATTGTGATGATTTTTCAGCTCCAAACTTAATTTACATTTCGATATGGCCAATTGAATTGTTAAAATATGTTGTGAAACATATGATCCGGGAAATGGAGTATGAGTTTAACAACGGAGTGAGGATCACATTTGATTTCATGAAGGAGAAATTTGTTCATGGAATTACGTGCAAATAAATAGGGAAATATTCTTTGATGGTGTAGAATTGGAGAATATTTAGGGTGACAGACTAAAATCGCCAATTCGGTCTTAGTGTTTAAAAACTAAAGCGAGAGTTAGCCTTCAGGTGAAAAGAAGTGGGAGCTCTGGAGTGGGAGCCGGTATCCTTCTAGCCTAGCCACAGATTTAGGGACTAAACCTAGGATTAGCTAATGATTTTCTATGCACTGTATCAGGGTAGAGAATTATAATTGCTCCTATTTGGCACAATACATATTATAAACATTTATCTCATCTCATTTCACCATAACCTCATTGTAGTGGGAACGATATTTTTCACATAAGAAATTTTCATTACATAAACATAGTTAGTAGATGAGTATTTACTTTTTAAACTTTGCATTTCTGTTTTACTAATAGTTAAGTACTTTAATTTTGATAACATCTCAACATTTGAAATTAGTGACAGTGATTTCGTTTGATTTTCTGTAAATTTCTTAGTAAAACTTATAATTGCCAATTTACACCTTTCCTGTTGGATTGATAGTTGGGGCTTAAATAAAAAGTCTTTTATTACTTGATAATAATACGTATACTTGCGTAGAATCTCATTATTAATTGCCTATAATTATATATATTTTACACAACTTACTTTTCATATAAGGATCAATGTTTTGGCTCTATAGTGGAGTCAACTTCATAAATCCTTACATATTAAAAATCGGGATCACTTACCCATTGAGTTACCATTGCATAAATAAAAAAAATCACTATATTCATATTCAAAGATTGACACTGATGATCTGCTAGCTAGAAGCAACTAGACGGAAATACAAGATTTTGAGTACGTTGAACGAGTCCAGGGAAAATAATCAACATCTTGGAAGAAATAAAGTTTTATACTAAAGTTTTTCTTGACATATAACTATAGAAGAATATTATGGCTATTTATAGATTTCACAAAAAGGGTCTCCAAGGAGAACTTAAGAGGTGTACTCATTCTGAACCAAAGAAATGGATGAAAGACAGGAGCCGAGCAACACTTCAATACGGATATTGTTACAATCATATTCAAAGGGTCTCCACTTGATATTATATGAAGAAAATAAGTGGATGAAATTCCTTTGATACTCAAATTCATGACTAAGAGGTTGGTATTTTGGCACATTTTATCTCCATCATATGTACATGAGAATTTGTGGGGTCTCAGTCTACCTTCAGGATCAGCTTTGGTCATAAATGGGAGTGGGACTGATCTAGCCAATCATTGCATGTCATCTATCTTTCAAAGAGGATTTCAATCACTTTCAAAAAGTTAAGAAGTTCAAAGCAACCACGTAGTTATATCCTAGATACAACATTACATAATATCATATCACTTGATTTTTGAAGATTAGATGCAAATGACACTTATAGTGCCCATGCCTATATGTTTATGATTGTTATTATTTGCTATATATCACTTCTATGAAGTGTTTTGTTGGACATCTTAGTTATCATGAATGTTTCACTCTTTTTTAATACATTTATATGAATTTATATTCCTTTATTTAAGAGAGTAAGATCTTTCTCTAACTGAATGATATGACATTAAATCAGTCTAAAGTTTTTCATCAAGAAGTCATTTAGATGACAACTATAAAATGATAGGTTTTATAATTTGAGACTCTTGAGACTAACAATGGGTTTGAAACTTTACATGAAGCCCAAACTAAAATTTAATTGAATAAAATTTTAAATTAGCTAAGAAAAATAAAAAAGTGTCAAAACTAACTAGCTTCGAATGCACAAACTTTGTTTGCTCCTAACATAGTTCCCATTAGCCACAACATTGCTCAATTTATGTAAAGTTTCAGGGATCATATTTTACTTTTATGATTTTTCTACACCAAGTTATGATTTTTTAAAGTTTCTAAATTTATTTAAATAAAAAATGCCCTATTTTTCTACTTATCCACTTCGACGCAACTGCAACGTCATACCCATCCAAATTTTCACGTGACGTGCTCAAAATTGATGCAGCCATCTGCTTCAGCTTGCACGTGGCTCTATGTTTACGAAACACTCCTTCTTCCAGTGTGATCTGGGACGTCCCTCCGATACTCACACGATCGAACGACTCCTTGTTATCGTCCCCAAATGACTTAACCCGTAAATCGTCCATTTTCAAAACTTAATTTCTCCATAGATTCTGAACTAAATCATGTAGAGTTGTTCCTACAGCTTCATCTAATCTAGATGCACATATATATACTAGCACATCCTAGATTTTTAAGTTTGTTTCACAAAAGGCCAAAATTGAAATTAAAATTAGGTATTTGAATTCATACCTTATTCCAAGAGGTGTAGCATGAAATGGATGCTAGCAGAAGCTTCAGTAGAGTCTAACAAAGATCCTTGAAGTGTCACCTTCCTCTAAGATGAGGTTTATCTAGGGGTTCGATCAAAGGGTGGTGCGGCTTTGGCCTATGTATATTGCAGAGGGTTGTAGGAATGGGGCTTTTAGTGAGGAACTTTCTCTCTTGCTCTGATGAAGCTCAAGAGAACATTAATTTGGGAAATTGATGAGGTTTCAAGGATGACAATGAAAAGCCCTGATTTCTTAGCTTACGTATACTTACGTTATTATTACAGGTTTTTCAGTTTAAAGATTTTAAAGGATAAAATTTTTTTCATAAAGTCATTTTTATTTGGATTTGAATTATCACTGTCATGTGTGTGTGTTTTGTAATATTGAAAAATATTTCTAAAAATAGTGCACAAAAATTGTGCATCAATGTGTGTCTTGGAATGAAAGTATGTGCTCTTGGATGAAGAGATGTATCTCTGGGAGAATGGAGGGGTTTTTGTTTCTTTTTAAATAGAGAGGCTTGACACCTCATGACAAGTTTTAGGAAAATAAATTAGAGAAGTAATTATGAGAGAATTAGGGAGATTAGAGAGAGGATTTTGGCGTGAGTATGGAGATGTAGATTTTCATATTTTCTGGAGAGATTGGTGAGGGATTTTGAGAGATATGAGCAAGGAAGTATGAGTGGCACATGGGTCGATAGGAGAATTTGTTGGAGAGATTTTCTTTTTTCTTTTGAAGGCAAAAAATTAAGTATTGTGATCTTCATTTTTTTGCAATGGTTGCAAACACTTTCTAATGGATTTTCTTTGATTTAAATGAAGTTTTCTGTTGTGTTATATCCATGCTTCATAAGTAATTTTCCTTACACTTTTTTTAAATACGAAGTAGTGGCATGTATAGGAAAATTTGTTTTATGATAGAATTATTTTTATTTTCATGTGATGAGTAATATCNTTGGAGAGATTGGTGAAGGATATTGAGAGATATGAGCAAGGAAGTATGAGTGGCACATGGGTCGGTAGGAGAATTTGTTGGAGAGGTTTTCTTATTTCTTTTGAAGGCAAAAAACTAAGTATTGTGATCTTCATTTTCTTGCAATGGTTGTAAACACTTTCTAGTGGATTTTCTTTGATTTAAATGAAGTTTTCTTGTATTTTATCCATGCTTTGTAAGTAATTTTCTTTACACTTTTTTTTAATATGAAGTTGTGGCATGTATAGGAAAATTTATTTTATGATAGAATTAATTTTATTTTCATGAGATGAGTAATATCTACTTTGCTTCATTGACATAACTTAAGTGGCAATAAGTTATATTAAAATCTATTACAAGTGAAACTAAGACTTGGAAGAGAAGTGATCTTGCAACTTGAGTGCACTCACATTGACCGATTGGCTAATAAAATAGTTTAGGCGGCAATGCAACTTTTAAGGAAATATGATTTAATGATCTATTTCTATTAGAGGCTTCTAGGTGACACATAGTTGCATAAAACAAATAGAATAGTAAGCATAACTATACACTCAAAAGAGGGTAGGTAGACATATGTTCCTTGTTGGCACAATTTAATACTTAATTCTATCAATTCTTTTACTGTTTATGCCAATATATTCATTTTACTTTTCTTTTTTAATGAATTAATTGCATGTTCAAAAATTTAGATTTGCATAGATATTTTCTTATTTTATTAATTTGATGGTACTTTCACTGGCTCTTAGTTGACTTTGCAAACTGATCACTTGTGAGGTTAAAATCCATTGTGAAACATAATGACCCGGGAGGGCTATGATTTCACCCAACTAGTGAGTACCACACTTCACTTTGGTAAGAGCTATTGCGATCGTCCTAGGGGGAGTGCAAATAGATAGAGAGATAAGTTTTGATGGGTGTAGAGTTGATGTTTCTTCGGTGACAAGCTAGATTCTTTGTCAATTTGATCTAGATTTTGGATTGTAAGGATCTCTAGTAAGTCCTATAGAGAGGGCACAGTGGATAATCTGAAAGTGAGAGGCTAAAATCTACTCAGCACTACTACATAAGTTGGTGAAAACTCTTGGTTAGCCAATGTTCTTTGCTAGCACCGAGAGGGGGTAAAGAATAGTTATGCTCCTATTTGTCACTGACGACATTATATTTTAATCATTTCATTCCTACACATTATCTAGGTCATTGCACGAGAAAGATAGTTTTTAACATCTCAAAATTCTTCAAACCAATTTATCCAAAAAATTTATCTTTATATCCATAAAAGTTATCATTATATTTAATATTTTCATTTAAAAGTAGTTGTTAGAAAAATCATTTTAATCGACATTCCAAACTAAGGACGGATATTAGTAGACTAGAATAGGCTAAGGGATTTTTTACCTCGCTTCCTTGTGGGATTGATACTAGGGTCTTAAAAGAAAATCCTATATTACTTTAAATAATATATTTACTTGCTTTGTATACCTACTGTGTAAACTATCCTCTAAATTTATAACATTTTGATTTTGCACACTAGCCGCTAAATATATATAAGCTAAAGTTTTTTGTCATCTTTTGGAAGCTAAATTACTACATAATTGCTGGTCGGGTCAATAACGAGAACTCATCCTTTGGACATGTTTGTTTAAGTCCTTGAAGTTGACATACACTGAAATTTATCTAGTTTTCTTCTTAACAAATACAATGTTAGATAACCATGTGGGATACTGTTCTTCTCATGCAAAGTTAGTGTCTATTACTTTCTTTACCTCGATAATGACTTGTTATTATTTTTCAAGGCACATTCTTCTGAGAGCTTGTTTTGAACTACAAATTTTGGAGTTAATCCTGGAATTTTGTCATAACTGCAAGCGAAGCAATCCTTGAATTTTGATAGTAACTTGGTCAAATCCGTAGAATCTTCCTCGTTGAGTAGAGAACTTACGAATGTAGGTCGGGGTTGCTCCTTAGTCCTGAGATTAACTTCTTTTAATTCATCAATTGTTGTTTTAGTTTCCTCGTCAGACTCTGGCAGAGCATCATCAATCAAAGATTCTTCAAAATCATCTTCAATATCGAGGCAATCATCTTTCAATCTGCCAATAACAACCACACAAAATTTTGAATTATCAATTGGTCCTACTATACCAAATCTGAGACCATCAATTAACATTTCATAACTTCTCAAAGAGTTGTAGTTTATCTTTCAAGATTTGTTTCAACACATAACCTTGTTGAATTAGCTTTTTTACAGATGAGGAAAAATATCCAAATGGTAATTCCATTAATTAATTAGCATCATCTTCTTCTTTGTTTACATGAGTTTCCAAATTATGAGAAGGAGAAGCACAGTAAAATTTGATCAGTTTCAAACCAACACCCCAGAATTCCTTGACCTCTTGACTCTCAACCTTATGGGAGTGAATCGAAGTTAAGTTCATGGCTTGCACGTAATGGTTAATCCGATCATACGTCGACTCGTATTCACTTTTCTCTGTATCCTCAAAGAAGATCTTGAACTAGGGTTTCTTCTGGTTTATCAACATTGTTTCTTCATCGGACTTAACTTCTTTAGAGCTTCCTTCTACTTTGATGCTGTTAGTTGGACTATTTTGTTCAATAATTGTGTTGGTCTTCCTCGCCCGTGTCCCCGACCTTGATCACAGATGCATGAACTAAGAGAACCTACACCAACTCACTACAGAATGGTAGAAGAACATTTAATTGGAGTCGAATGATCTCTTTCTTGTGGTCCTTTTGAATCTTCAATCGTATTTGACACAACTTCTCAGGAAAAGACAATCTTCCTTGGAGGAGCATAGTAGGCGGCGTCTTCGTGTATGCCTATTTCATAAATTTAGAACTGTTGTAGATCCCCCTTGATGCAGTGTTCTTATCATTATTTGTAATACTTGATGCATTGGTGCAGTGATGAAGAGACCATATTATGCTTGTGAAGCCATAGTCGACCAAGCAAAGCGTTGAATGAAGTTTTTGTGCCGATGGTATGGAACTTAGCTGTTGTTAATAACTCACCAACCTTCATGAGTGGTGTAATCGACCCAAGTTCTCTTTATCCCTTCTAATTTAATCCTCTTAACATCATTTTATTGTCGATAAGCTCCTGTGCATCACTATCCAATTACGTTAATGTCCGTAGACTCATTAAGTTGAGTCACGCCCCTGGATCTACCAAAACTTTAGAAAGTACAAATTTGTCGATGTTGATGGAAATGTAGAGTGGTCGATTGTGGTCGATAGTACCAAGTAGAAAATCTTCATTTATGAAGGTTACCCCAGGTTGCTCTTTTAATGAACAAACTTTATCCGAGGATGTGATAGCTAATTGAGTTAAGAAAATTTCTGGACCAAGTAAGACCTTGATCAATGTTTTTCTCATCTTCTTTGATAGGATCAGAGTGTCATAGAAGCTTAGTTTAGCCGACAACTTCCTAAGATGAGCTAGTACATTATAATCCACTTTATTTGAACCTCCAATTTTCTCTTGAGCATGTGTTTCTTCCATTGGCGGAGGCGGATCTTCTTGAGTAACTACTTGTTTCTCTTATTCTATTGGAACCATTCTCGGGGGTAACACTTTCTCACTCCTCAGGTTCACTTCCGTGATCTCTTCTTATTTTGACGTTACAACATTCTCTTTTGGTGTTGAATCTGAATCTGAAAAGTCCATGTTGATTTCAAACGGTGTTCTTTGACACTACAAGACTGGCTCTTCACTCCTTGAATTTTCATAATCAGTGTTGTCGACATCCCCTTCATTTTCATTAACTTATCCATCGGACCTAAGTATGATTTAAGGATCATTTCAAGAACTTAAAGAAAGGTTAGATTGGTTGTATTTAGTTATGTCGTCCTCAGAGAAAACCAAAATGTAGCAAAAATCACAATTCTTATAATCAAAAGACCACAGAGGGGCGTAGTGATAATCATACACAGTCAGCGGTTCAGAATTTCTCCCCCAAATCTGAGACAACCAATCTAATGGGGGTAGCCCCAATCCTACCCTTCTTGTTATTAGTCCTCGTCTAGTGCATGATCTCGTCCGTCCTTATCTCCGGTTGTAGCGACTTTTTTTGGTGTAATCTACATCTTTGGCCTGGTAGGATGCAGACTTTGAGCGGAAGCTCATACAGAAGCAATCTGTATCTGATTCAGTATCTTCTTAGATTTTCTACTCCAAACTATGCTCCATCCACTCTCATCTGCATACAAACCTATTGGAGTGATTGATTCGGTCAAAACCATATTTACATAACCACTTTTAGGTTCTTTTAAATATTTTTTTTGGAATCGTTTTATTTCCTTCTTTGAAATTCCTCTCGAGGCCAACCCTTGAAGCTAAAACAACCCTCTATGGTGTGTTGAGTAATCTGTCGTAAGGGTAGTAGTTGGGGTGATACTTTTTGTCAACCACTTTTGGCTTCTTCAGCTCAGACAATCTGAACTTAGGCTTCTTCATCAAATTTTTGAACATCTTTGCCATGACTTCATCTTTGAAGGAGTACACACTTTTTAACTTTTTTGCATCGACAGTCCCTGTCTGCCATCTGCCCAGTATGTTCTTCACTAAAAAGATTGTTGGTCAGACTGAATGTACTATTGAGTATGTTACTGCTGAGACTGATCATGCTGTGATGACTATTGGGAATCCAAACAAAACTGCTCGGCCTGAATCCTCATTGGCTGCTTGCCCTTGTTGACCATTGCCACCGTCCCAGACATCTTCTCAAAAACCTTAGCTGATCTAGACTCTCAACCTTTTATAAGGACTTCATATGCTTTATTTTTTCTCGTAAACTGTTGGCTTTGCTGAGTAACTTCTCAAATGACTTGATCGTAAGTTTCTTAAGCATTAAGGCTACTAATGCAGGTTTTCTGTATGCACTGTAAGTATCTTTCAATACTACAACATACACAATAGCACAATTAATAAATATGCAGATCAATCACAATAAAAACCACTTTGTTATAAATAATTTTATATTTTAAAATCTTTAAGCTGTCAAACTTAGTAATTACCCAAGTATATGTACTGCTCAAGTAATAAAGGGCTCTAATGAAGTCCTAAGTATCGATCACACAGGGAGGTGGAAATTCTTATGGTTATAACATAAATCACTCTATTCAAACTATAAAAACTTAAGGAAGAAAAATAGGTATGCTAATGGAAATGTGGCTAAAAGAACTAAGTTAACTAAGCTATTTTCTAAACTTAAAAATTAAATTTACTAAAACTAAATAAAGTTTTGTAATGAAGAGTTCAAATTTAAGAAAGCATCATTCCCCTTTAGAATGAGTTTATGGTTAGTGAAGTAACTAAAATCATTTAAAATTATTTATAAAACTGTATTATGCCTAATAGAAGCAATCTTGTTCTTTACCATCTATCAAGTGCATAAGGAACATTGGCTAATTCATAGTTTGGTCTCTAAATATGTGGTTAAGCTGAGAGGATATTGGCTCCACTCCAAAGCTCCCACTTCTCTCTCCCCTAAGGGCTAACATTTCGCTTTAGTTTCTAAGCAACTGGACCAAATTGAGGATTTTACTCTATCACCCTAAAATCTCTAATTTTATGCCCATCAAAATATATTTCACTATTTAATTGCACTGAACTCCATGGACAACATTCTCATCCATGAAATTGAATGTGACTCTCATCTTGTCGTAGAAAGCATAGCCCTTTTGGATCTTATGTTTCTCAACAAATTTTAACATTTCAATTATTCATATCAAAAAGTAAATGAAGATCAGCGTTTAAATCATCACGATTTATTGACATTTAAAACCTTGCACAACAATATTAATTCTTCACAAAACCATATCTTATTGTAGGGAGAATGACAAGGAAGACTACTCAGAATTCATGAGGAGGATACAACAAAACATGGATTTTATATATCAAAACATGTTTACAAAGAAAGGAAAGAACACAACTTATCTCACACTCCTCCTCAAGGAAATCCCTTGAAGTTCCCTTTAAGTACTTTCTCTCTTTGCAATCACACTCAATTCTCTCTTAGAAGTGTAATGAAGAAGAAATCTTTCACCTTCCTTCTCCTCTTACAACTCTAGAAGAAATTCCTCTCCAAAAAACTAACACTCAACTCTTCTAAAGACACCACACTCCCCCATGACAAGACTCACAAGACTTCTTAAGAGTAGTGCTAGCCCCTCTTTTCCAAAGAAATTCAAAAATTCCCTCCTCTTTCCTAAGAGACACACCTCTTCACATAAAGAGACAAATCCCTTCATCTAAAAGTCGTATCTCTTCATTCAAGAGCCTTCCACATGTGTCTTGATGCATTGAACCACTTAAAGAGGGGTTTGAATTACTTGGAGCATTCTAGAACTTCTAAAAAATAGTCAATAACCACCAACTATTCATCTAAATCTGTCTCTAGGGCCTCTAGCGCCTGTTGTGGCACCTCTGGCACCTATTTACTAGAGTTCCACATTCCTCTCTAGATTTTTGTACTTCTAGCACCATTCTGGCACCTCTGGAACCACTTCTCTGTAAAATGATTTCTCTAGCACCAGTTTCGGCTCCTTTAGCTCTAATATGCTGAAAATCTGTGTTTTGAATCCAAATTTCTTTCTTTTTGCTTCAAATGCCTAAAATCAATATACCTGCAACAAAACATGAAAATATTTTCTTTAAAGTGTAATATCACTAAATTTAGCATAAAATGTATACATAAAATTGCACATTTTTTGGTGTATCAAAATCCCCCAAACTTAAACATTACTTATCCTCAAGTAACTCTTTATTTAGCATAAAAATATGACTTATGGTAGAGATTTTAACTTATAAATTTCTATAATTTGGTCTAATAAATATAATAGTATAACTTAAGAAAAACTTTTAATAACTTAGGTTAAAACTAAAAGTATAAGAACACCTAGTAGTCAAGTATAAGATTTATGATTTTCAATTCATTCAAGAAGAATTGTAATTTGTCATAATAAGGACATTTAGAATTTCCATATGAAAAAGAATTTTACGAGAACTTTAGTAGTAAGCATGTTAATACTCAAATACAAGTTTAGAAAATATAATAAAGTCTTTTTTCTTAAGTTGATTCAAGTGAAGCCAATTTTTATTAGGCATCTCCTCAAGCTTCTCCTCACATATTTTTCTTTTCTTTTCCATTTTCTTTTCCTTTTCTTTTAGGATCATTTTCAATCCTTTTTTTTCTTTTATTTTTCTTGCGAGGATTACTATATCTGGATAGCCTTTAATAGTTTTGAACTTCACTATTCTCCTTTTGAAGTTAAAAGCTTCTTACCTTCCTTCACTTTATAAATTCATATTAGCTTTGAAGATTTTTCATAAAGTCTCATTTTGTTCTTCTAATATGAAACTCTATGATTCTTAATACTTCAAAAGTACATTTTCCTTTTCCTTAAATAGAAAAAACATTGTCTTATGATTTCATACTAAATATCTTAACTCTAGAATTGATCTTCCATATTAAAAAAATTTTCTTAAATTTACTATAATATTTAAAAACAAAAATATAGTTATCTAAAGTCAGCCTCTAATACCAAAGGTCATGTTAAATTATTTTAAAAAATATATATATATAGCTAATTGATGACTAATAAAATTTAGTTTTCTTCTTTTTAAAGAAAATTTTCTTTCCCCCAAACTTAGTTTTTTTTTTCTTTTTAATAAATAAAGCATTCAGTACAAAACATATAGGTGGAAAAAAATAGCAAATGCATAAAAATAAGACTATCCTATAGAGGATTCTGAACATGAAATTTGGCTCTGACACATTGCATATACTAATTTAAAAAGTACAAGCATTAAAGCATTAAATGAAACACGATATATCAACAGGATTTGCTCAAAAAAGGTGAAATAAAAACATAAGCAATAAATTAAAGAAAAAAAACAATGTTGAAATAAAAATAAACAATTTACATCTACATACAAACAAGTTTAATAATACCACATGCAATACACATCAATCTCCAAGTTATAACAACAACAATGAAAAAAATTAAACTACAATGAATGAAAATAGATAATACCCCAACAACTCATCATTCATCGTCTTCCTCCTTTTCTTCTTACTCTTCTTCTTCAAAATCTTCAAAGTTCTCTTGTACTTAGGGCGTAAAATTGTGGCAAGTAGGAAATTCTACTATATGGTAACCCCTTAAATATCTAACCATAGCCTCTTGATATGTAATATCATGTTGAACTCTTTTCTATTGATATTCATCATTATGAGTATTCCTTAATTTCAAAACACCTATTCTATTCTACAATATCACTATATCTGCTTGCTGAATTGGCAACTGCTCCACAATATTCTCAAGTGAATAAGTACTAGAAGTAGATGGCCTTGCATCTGATGTAGAAGGTCTATCTCTACCTCCACTTCAAGTTCTAGATCCAACAAATGATTCAAATTTATGAACAGTGGGTTTCCCAATTGGTTTAAGTGGTTGTACTATTTCTTCATCATTATCAAACTCTACTCCTGATTGTTCACATAAGGTGAAAATTAGGGCAGAATAACCTAAACCACCAGCGGTTCCACCCTTAGCAATACTCTGAGCATTATGAAGAATGAGAGCACCAATATCAATAGCTTTCATTTGTTGTATGAAAAAATTTAATATTTCTCTCTCTTTGGTTACTTCACTAAGGTGATTCTATGGAAGTAGTTTTGCAAAAATAAAATAATGCCACGTTTTAGATTGAACATTTAACATGGAAATGGAAAAATTTATCTAGTGATTATTCTTAATTTTCCACACACCCCTTCCATCAGTAAGGTAGGAAATAACTTCATCAAGTGATGAATCAGAAACCACAAATGCACAATACTCATAATGAAACTCGTTCTGCAATCGGTATAGCACATTAGTTCTTTCTCGAGTAAATTCAACATTCTTAACATATACGTGCTCATCCGAAGTCACCCAAATATTTGCCTAAATTTCACAAACAACAGGATGCGGTGAAGTAGCAAAAAGTTTCCTAGTTTTCAGTTATGATTAACCATTCAATAGAACCTCCCAGGTTTGAAAACACATGCTCCTGATTTAGTTTCCTTGTAATAATATAAGTATTGTAATTATAATGAGCTTTCAAGTTAACAAATTTTCTCGCATCAAAACCTTCCGAAGTCTTTCCTCTTTTTACTCTTGGAACCATAGTAATTTCTTAATAAATTTACATAAAATCCAAATAAATTCACAATATAATAAATCAACCTCCAAAAATAGAAATACTTGGTAAGAAACTTTTTTCCATGGGTTCTCTTTAAACTTATTCAGAACCCATCAGATTTTTGGATTTCCATAATGTAGAAAAAATCCATGATGAAAATAAAAAATTTCTAAGTTAAAGTAAAGCTCTTACCATGGGAAGATGAAATTCAATACTTTTAAGCCTTCAGATCTCCTCAAATCTAAGAAATAGCAAGCCCTAAGTTAAGTTTCAGTCTTATTCTAGAGGTAGGAGATGACCCAAGTAGTAAAAATGAGGTTTCACTATTGATTTTTGTGATTCTAAAGCGATCTTAGTGTTTTTGGGAAACTGAGGCGCCGACACAAAAAATTTTCAGATTTCAGCTTTTTGTAAAATCTATTATAAACCAAACCACACCAACCTCTAATAAACTTAAATTTACATTAATATTCAAAATTAAACAATTCTATAACAATATATTTTCACAAACAACACAAAACTCATATTTATATATATAATCCACCCAATTACAATCCAAAAATTTTCAAATCACAACATTAAATTCAACGTTGAAATCACACCTTACAAACTAACGCTGAAGACTAAATATCAAACACTTAACATTAGACACATATAAATTTCAACAAAGAAAATAAATGAGATCCAGCACAAACACAAAACACACAAATGCTCTGATAATTACAAATTTCATACTTTACAGGGTCTAAACATCTTCATCACTTTCATCATCTTGAATATTTCTCATGGATTGGTAGTGAACGTATAAGTTGTAAAAAGATGTTGAGGAAATTCGTTTGTTGAATCTTCTTCAACCCAAGCATTTTTCTTAACCATATGCACCATACCTTCTTCTATGTACTCGGTGTGTTCGAATTGTTCCTTCATCCTCCAATCTAATTGATCAAACAGATCGGAAATATTTTCAATTGAATTCATAATATTTTGTACCTCTTTATCCAACTTCTTGATCCTTTTCAGAATATCATGTGAACTATAAGGAAAGCGGGGCTGAATAGGAGATGAATTTTAAAATGATTGATCCATAAGAATGTTCATATTATTTTCCTCCCCATTTCCTTTACAGTTACAACAAATCTCTGGGTCTATAGGCTTCCCAATTTTCATAAGGTACTTGTGATTGGCTAAATAGTAGAAATGTGGTAGATGGATGTCCCAGCCCATAAGTTGATATGTTTATAATCAAACCCATAACATATTCACAATTAAAGAACCCAATAGGTCTTCTAGTTTGAATACAATAATTCAAGATAGAACTTTTTTTGTCACTTTACTAATTTTCATGGTAGAAAGAAGTTTTTCGGAAATAAAGAAATTCCATGTCTTTGATGCAAGATTTAATAATGATGAAGAAAAGCGTACATGTCCATTATCTCTTATCTCCCAATATGCATCTTCATCAATTTGATAAACTTCATTCATGTTGTCTCTTTTACGAACAAAATTGGCATAATGACAAATCAGCACACTTTCAATCATAAACAAGTCATTTATTTTTGAAGGAGTAAATGGTACCCAACTGCCTCGAACATAGGCGACTTCCTAGTTAATCCCATGAAGATTAGTACCACATGAACGACTACTACAATAGTGGTATAACATAACACTTCCCAACGTCTCTGCACAATAATCTCCTCCACTTGAGTGCTTGGTGAGTTGAACCCTCAATTCACAAATCCTCATTTTTTTAATTAATCTCTTCTTCATAAGAACCATATCATATAATTTCTGTGCATTGAAATTAATCTCTTATTTTCATTTTACTGACTTAAATAACTCCAAAATACAGATTTTGGGAGTTACAAGGAAGAAAATGTGTTTAAAATTGCCAAAAACCATGTTTAGAATCTTCCGAACTGTCTCGGTAACTATGGCGTCTCTGGCGCCAGTACAAAATTCTACACCATTTTGCTTAAGGTCAAAATAACTCTCAAATCTTCCATATAATTCAGTAATTAAAGATGTTTTAATGTATTTTTTTTAATATGTAAGTCTCCAAAGTACATAGAATTCATAAAGGGAGCTTATATATATATATATATATATATAATTACTCTATAAAAATAAATTTGCATCATTAACATAGATAATTATCGATTACCTCCCATAAAGAGCTTAGTTTAATATCGTCAGCCCGACATTACCAGTCTTTACTCTAGGTGACCCAACATTGCAATCTCTTTAAAACTTGGCCTTTGACCATCAAAATATGGTTTCAGTCTGTGCTTATTTACTTTAAATATTTTTTCATTTTTTAGATCTTCAATATTAACAACTCCATATGGGTAAACGTTTACAACAATGAATGGCCCTGACCACCTAGACTTAAGTTTTCCAAGGAATAATTTCAATCTTGTATTATATAGTAAAACTTTCTCTCTATGCTCAAATTCTTTTTTTATTATCTTCCAAGCATGCCATTCTTCCATTTTTTCTTTATATATCCTAGCATTATAATAAGATTCATTCCTAATTTCTTCAAGCTTATTTAGTTGCAACAATCTTTCTCACCAGCATCTTAAATTAAAATTAAACTCCTTAATAACCCAATAAGTTTTATGCTCCAATTCAACTAGTAAATGATAAGTCTTCCCAAAAATTAATCTATATGGAGATATTCCTATAGGTGTTTTATAAGCTATCATGTAAGCCCATAATGCAGTATTTAATCTAACAAACCAATCCATTTTGTTAGGATTTACTATTTTTTTCCAATTTTTTTTTAATTTCACGATTAGATACTTCTGCTAGGCCACTAGTCTGGGGATTATAAGTAGTTGAAATCCTACGTATAATGTCATACTTTTCAACCTATTTTTTAATTCTTTTATTTCTAAAATGAGATTCTCCGTCAGTAATGATTACTCTCGGCATTTCATATCTTGTAAAAATATTTTTGATTAAAATTTTTGAAACACTTCGAGCATCACATCGAGGTAAAGCTATTGNAAAATTTTTTTTCCCCCAAACTTAGTTTTTTTTTCTTTTTAATAAATAAAGCATTCAGTACAAAAAATATAGGTGGAAAAAATAGCAAATGCATAAAAATAAGACTATCCTATAGAGGGTTCTGAACATGAAATTTGGCTCTGACACATTGCAGATACTAATTTAAAAAGTACAAGCGTTAAAGCATTAAATGAAACATGATATATCAACAGGATTTGCTCAAAAAAGGTGAAATAAAAACATAAGCAATAAATTAAAGAAAAAAACAATGCTGAAATAAAAATAAACAATTTACATCTACATACAAACAAGTTTAATAATACCAATTGCAATACACATCAATCTCCAAGTTATAACAACAACAATGAAACAAATTAAACTAAAATGAATGAAAATAGATAATACCCCAACAACTCATCATTCATCGTCTTCATCCTCTTCTTCTTACTCTTCTTCTTCAAAATCTTCAAAGTTTTCTTGTACATAAGGCGTAAAATTGTGGCAAGTAGGAAATTCTACTGTATGGTAACCCCTTAAATATCTAACCATAGCCTCTTGATATGCAATATCATGTTGAACTCTTTTCTATTGATATTCATCATTATGAGTATTCCTTAATTTCAAAACACATATTTTATTCTACAATGTCAGTATATCTGCTTGCTGAATTGGCAACTGTTTCATAATATTCTCAAGTGAATAAGTACTAGAAGTAGATGGCCTTGCATCTGATGTAGAAGGTCTATCTCTACCTCCACTTCAAGTTCTAGATCCAACAAATGATTCAAATTTATGAACAGTGGGTTTCCCAATTGGTTTAAGTGGTTGTACTATTTCTTCATCATTATCAAACTCTACTCCTGATTGTTCACATAAGTTGAAAATTAGGGCAGAATAACCTAAACCACCAGCGGTTCCACCCTTAGCAATACTTTGAGCATTATGAAGAATGAAAGCACCAATATCAATAGCTTTCATTTGTTGTATGAAAAAATTTAATATTGCTCTCTTATTGGTTACTTCACTAAGGTGATTCTATGGAAGTAGTTTTGCAGAAATAAAATAATGCCACGTTTTAGATTGAACATTTAACACGGAAGTGGAAAAATTTACCTAGTGATTATTCTTAATTTTCCACACACCCCTTCCATCAGTAAGGTAGGCAATAACTTCATCAAGTGACGAATCAGAAACCACAAATGCACAATACTCATAATGAAATCGTTCTACTATCGGTATAGCACATTAGTTCTTTCTCGAGTAAATTCAACATTCTTAACATATACGTGCTCATCTGAAGTCACCCAAAGATTTGCCTAAATTTTACAAACAACAGGATGCGGTGAAGTAGCAAAAAGTTTTCCAGTTTTCAGTTATGATTAACCATTCAATAGAACCTCCCAGGTTTGAAAACACACGCTCCTGAATAGTTTCCTTGTAATAATCCAAGTATTGTAATTATAATGAGCTTTCAAGTTAACAAATTTTCTCGCATCAAAACCTTCCGAAGTCTTTCCTCTTTTTACTCTTGGAACCATAGTAATTTCTTAATAAATTTACATAAAATCCAAATAAATTCACAATATAATAAATTAACCTCCAAAAATAGAAATACTTGGTAAGAAACTTTTTTCCATGGGTTCTCTTTAAACTTCTTCAGAACCCATCAGATTTTCGGATTTTCATAATGTAGGAAAATCCATGGTGAAAATAAAAAATATCTAAGTTAAAGTAAAGCTCTTACCATGGGAAGATGAAATCCAATACTTTTAAGCCTTCAGATCTCCTCAAATCTAAGAAATAGCAAGCCCTAAGTTAAGTTTCGGTCTTATTCTAGAGGTAGGAGATGACCCAAGCAGTAAAAATGAGGTTTCACTATTGATTTTTGCGATTTTAAAGTGATCTTAGTGTTTTTGGGAAACTGAGGCGCCGACACAAAAAATTTTCAGATTTCAGTTTTTTTGTAAAATCTGTTATAAACCAAACCACAACAACCTCTAATAAACTTAAATTTACATTAATATTCATAATTAAACAATTCTATAACAATATATTTTCACAAACAACACAAGACTCATATTTATATATATAATCCACCCGATTACAAACCAAAAACTTTCAAATCAGAACATTAAATTCAATGTTAAAATCACACCTTACAAACTAACACTGAAGACTAAATATCAAACACTTAACATTAGACACATATAAATTTCAACAATGAAAATAAATGAGATCCAACACAAACACATAACACACAAATGCTCTGATAATTACAAACTTCATACTTTACATGGTCTAAACATCTTCATCACTTTCATCATCTTGAATATTTCTCATGGATTGGTAGTGAACGTATAATTTGTAAAAAGGATGTTGAGGAAATTCGTCTGTTGAATCTTCTTCAACCCAAGCATTTTTCTTAACCATATGCACCATAGCTTCTTCTATGTACTCGGTGTGTTCGAATTGTTCCTTCATCCTCCAATCCAATTGATCAAATAGATCAGAAATGTTTTCAATTGAATTCATAATATTTTGTACCTCTTTATCCAACTTCTTGATCCTTTTCAGAATATCATGTGAACTATAAGGAAAGCGGGGCTGAATAGGAGATGAATTTTAAAATGATTGATCCATAAGAATGTTCATATTATTTTCCTCCCCATTTCCTTTACAGTTACAACAAATCTCTGGGTATGTGGGCTTCCCAACTTTCATAAGGTACTTGCACTGGTTAAATAGTAGAAATGTGGTAGATGGATGTGCCAGCCCACAAGTTGATATGTTTATAATCAAACCCATAACATATTTACAATTAAAGAACCCAATAGGTCTTCTAATTTGAATTCAATAATTCAAGATAGCACTTTTTTTGTCACTTTACTAATTTTCATGGTAGAAATAAGTTTTGCTGAAATAAAGAAATTCCATGTCTTTGATGCAAGATTTAATAATGATGAAGAAAAGCGTACATGTCCATTATCTCTTGTCTCCCGATATGCATCTTCATCAGTTTGATAAACTTCATTCATGTTATCTCTTTTACGGACAAAATTAGCATAATGACAAATCAGCACACTTTCAATCATAAACAAGTCATTTATTTTTGAAGGAGTAAATGGTACCCACCTGCCTCAAACATAGACGACTCCCTAGTTAATCCCATGAAGATTAGCATAAAACCCTTTTACCACAGGAACGACTACTACAGCAGTGGTATAACATAGCACTTCCCAACGTCTCTGCACAATAATCTCCTCCACTTGAGTGCTTGGTGAGTTGAACCCTCAATTCACAAATCCTCATTTTTTAATTAATCTCTTCTTCATAAGAACCCTATCATATAATTTCTGTGCATTGAAATTGATGAACTTTCTTCTATTGAAAATTTCATATCTAGAAGTTTCTTTAGGGTTCAAAGCCATGGGATTCGAAAATGGTGAGTTATTTTCATTTTACTGGCTTAAATAACTCCAAAATACGGATTTTGGGAGTTACAAGGAAGAAAATACGTCCAAAATCGCCAAAAGCCACCTTTAGAATCTTCCAAACTATCTCGGTAACTGTAGCGTCTCTGGCGCCAGTACAGAATTCTACACCATTTTGCTTAAGGTCAAAATAACACTCTGTTGACATCAATTTTTGATGTCACGAGTGTAGGGTGTCCACCTGCATGACTCAGGATAGTTTACGGTCTGTCCGTGACGTCCGATAGTTCAGACACCCACCCGAGACCTTTTGGCACGTGTTGAGGGGCACATAGTCAGCGTCATTTTGTAGGCTATGGCTTTTGCTCAGGTGAAGGCCGGTCGGCATTTGACACGTCGAACGACTCCGATCAGGGCAAAAAATATTATGTGGCGCATCGCGCGCGATGTTGGCTTGAATTGTCCGATCACTTGACTAACTGGTCCGGATGACCCCGGATGACGAAATGGACGCCGCCACTGTGTCCGGAACGTCGATTTTACTTACGGAGGACGTCCACTTCGCTACAGCTTCGCAGGCGGGGTCAAAATGTCCAAATTATCGTTTTGGGGCATGATAGTCGAAAAAGTGGCCCAAACAACCCCGTATGATGAAACGGACTGCGCCAACGCGTCCGGAACGTCGATTTTAGCCAAGAANATTCTCAGCTCAATTTGGGTTGAGGTGGCCTCTTGGCATGGGTTTGGGTTTTAGCCATGTGGGGGCTCACAGTTNAGAATTTCAATTCCGATGACCGACAGCTTCTTACGGGCAAACCCCACACCAAAAATAGTGCCGGAAATTTCAATTCCGATGACCGACAGCTTCTTACGGGCAAACCCCACACCAAAAATAGTGCCGATAAAAGCATTTGAAATTATTTTATAATTTAAAAAATACAAGAATAAAATTAAAGTGTGAAGTTTGAATATTAACTACTAAGGTGAATGCTATACAAAATGCAAATGTAAGATTACAGAAGTTAAACTGAACTAAATACTAAAATTTCAAAAGTAAAATTATGAAAATTGAATTAAGTTTTTGCTGTGATGGAAAGTTCAAATTTATAAAAACATCCATCCCCTTTACAATGAGTGTATGGATTATGAAGAAATTGAAATCATTTGAAAATATATAAAAGATGTTTTGTGTCAAATAGGAGCAATCCTATTCTTTAACCTCTTTTGAGTGCTATAAAGAACATTGACTAATCCAGAGTTTGGTCCCTAATTTCAAGGCTAGGCTCAAAGGATACCGGCTGCCACTCCAGAACTCCCACTACTCCCTCACCGCAGGGATCAAATTGGAGATTTTAATATGTCACCATAAAATCTCCAATTTTGCATCCAATAAAGTATATTTCCCTATTTATTTACACCCAATCCCATGAATGACATACTCTCTCATGGAATCAAATGTTATTGTCCTTATGTTTTAGAAATCAAATCCTTTTTCAGAACATATATTTCTCAACAAGTTTTAACATTTCAATTGGCCATATCGAAAAGTAAATGAAGATCGGAGTTCAAAGCATCACAAATTATTGACCTTTAAAGCTGTAGAAAACAAAATCAATTCTTCACAAAACCATATCTCAAAGTAGGGAGAAGGATAAAGAAGACTACTCAAAATTCATGAGAAGGATACGATAAAACACAAATTTTATATATAAAAAAAGTTTACAAAACAAAAGAAATAAAAATACAACTTATCTCATAATCCTTCCCAAGCAAATCCCTAGAAGTTCTCTTCAAGCATTTCTCTCTTTTTCTCATGCCAACTTTCTCTCTCTTGCTTTCTTGTCCCCCTCCAACTTCTCTCAACTTTTTGAAGTCTTCTTCTTTTGATTTGGGTTGCTTCCTTCTAAAAAGAATTCTAAATTCCCTCCAAGAGTTCCCTCTAAAATTCAACTCTTTTGAATTCAAAAGATGTGTCATTTGATCTAAGAGACATATCCCTTCAAAATAGAACTTTCCAAAGTGTCTAGATGCATTTAATCACTCCAATAGGAGTGTAGAGCAAGTGTCCTTTCGAAATTCACTCTAAATTCATCTCAAACTGCCTTAATTTGCAAAAAAGTCTTCTCTAGCACATCATGCGCTGATCTGGCGCATCATGCGCGAGCTCTCTGATTTTGGCACATCATGCCCCAAATCTGGAGCTTGATCCACCTGAATTCTAAAATTGGTTGTTTTGGCGCCAAATTTCATCCTTTTTTGCCACTTTTGCTCTAAATACCTAAAAATGATATACCTGTGACAAAAACATAAAAATATCCTTCTTTAAAGTGTAATATCATAAAAAATAAGCATAAAATATGTACTTAAAATAGTATATTATTTTGGTGTATGAAAAACCCCCAAACTTAAATGTTACTTTTCCTCAAGTGACACTTTTATTACATAAAAGCATATGACTTAGGATAGAGATTTACTTATAACTTCTATACTTTAGTTTAATAAATAGAATAGTGAAACTTAAGAAAAACCTTTAATAACCTAGATTCAAATTCTAAGACTAGGAATACTTAGTAATCAAATTTAAGATTTATGAATCTCCATTCATTTCAAGAAGAAACACAATTTATCATATTAAGAACATTTAGAACATTCATATGAAAAAGAACTTCATGAAAACTTTTCTAGGAATGCTACTAATACTCCAATAAAAGTTTAGAGAAAGTAACAGAGCTCCTTCTTTAAGTTGATTCAAGTGAAGCTAATTTTTTATTAGAAATCTTCTCAAGCTTCTCCTCACATCTTTTTCTTTTCTTTTTTCCTTTTCTTTTTCTTTTTCTTTTTTTTTTCTTTTCTTTTAGGATCTTTTCAATCCTTTCTTTTCTTTATCTTTTCCATTTTTTTTCCAAGTGAGGATTACTATATTTGGATAGCCTTTAATAATGTTGAACTTTACTATTCTCTTCTTAAAGTTAAAACTCTATAACTTTATTCACTTTATAAATTCATATTAGTTTATGTTTTTTCATAAAGTCTCATTCTTTTCTCCTTGCATGAAAATCTAAAATTCTTAACACTTCAAAAATAAAATTTTCTTTACTTTAAATAAAAAAAACATAGTCTTATCCTATCATACCAAATATCTTTAACTTTAGAATTGACTTTAATTCTTAAAAACTTTTACCTAAATTTATCACATTATTTATAAACAGAAGTATAGTCATTTAAATTTAAATCTTAATATCTGAAGCCATGTTAAATTAATTTTAAAAATATTGTCTATTGAGGAAAAATAAAATTTAGTTTCTTTTTTTTCAAAATAAATTTTTCTTTCCCTCAAACTTATGTTTTTAAGTGATTTTAAAAATATTTTTAGTATAATATTTAGTAGATGAAAGAAATCAGTAAATGCATGAAAATAAAAAATGACATATAGAGGATTTTTGACGATGAAACTAGGCTCTGGTATACTGCAGGTATTAACTGTAAAACTACATACAAGCTTTAAAACATTAAATAAAACATAATAAAATCTAAAGAATTTGCTGAGAATTAAAATCAGAAATACAAAAACTAAAAAAACTAAACTAAAAATACCAAAAATGTAGAAAAATTAAAGCATATAATTACTATTATAGATTCAGTTCATAACACAACATAAAAGTTCTTACTACAACAGGTTCCAAATAAAATTACATCACACTACAAATACAAATAACAAACAAACATCGAAACAAATTAAACTAAACTCATAAAATTCTTCTTCTCCTCCTCCTTCTTCTTCATCATGAATAGGAGTATAGGGAGAAAAACTGAGGCAAGCAGGAAAGTCAACATTTGGTTAACCCCTAAAATTTCTTACCATAGCATTTCTAAAATTAATATCATGTTGAACTCACCTCTATTGATATTCATCATTATGAGCTTTCCTTGCTCCTACCTCTCCCAACTGAGTGGAATATTAATGAGTTGGTCCATAATTCCTTCAAGTTATGTAGTTCGAGAGGTAGACACCCCTGCAACAGATGTAGAGGGCCTATCTCTTCTTCCACCTCTAGATTCAACAAATGATTCCACTCTCTAAATCATATGTCTCCCAATCGGATTCTGTGGGTGTAATCTTTTTCATTTCTATCGGATTCTACTACTGATTATTCACATAGCGTGAAAATCAGGGCAGGGTATCCCAATCCTCTAGCTGTAGAACTACCAGCTATACTTCGTGCAAGCTAAACTATCAGTGCACCAACATCTATTGCTTTTATGTTCTGAATATAATAATTTAGTACAGCTCTATCTTTTGTAATAGCAACAAATTGATTTATTGGCAACAGTCTGACAGAAATGAAGTGGTGCCATACTTTTGACTGAACAGTCAACATGGAGGCCGAGAAGTTAACTAAATTGTTATCCTTAATCTTCTACTCCACTCTTCCATCAGTAAAAAATGTAATCACTTTATCCAATGATGAATCAGTTATTACAAAAAGTATATTTTTTAGACTATAAAAGTATTGATCCTTTCAGTAGTAAATTTAACATGTTTACCTTTCACCAAGATGTGATTTTTAGCAGTCAACCTCAGGTTTGCATAAAACTGCCGAACCATCGGGACAATGGCTATGAGAGTTAAGTAGCAAAATTTTTCCCAGGTTTTGGCAAGAATTAGTCTCTCGATCTTGCCACCCGAGTTTTCAAACGCCCGTTCTTGGATCATTCTTCTTGTCTCCATTTAAGTATTGTAACTATGCTTGGCTTTGAAACTAAAAAATCTTCGCACATCAAAATCTTCAGATGACCTTCCTCTCTTAACTAGGGGAGCCATTTAGAAATTCTAATAAAAATAAATCCAAATAATTCTAAATAAAGTGTTAAATGAAAAGTCTGACTACTCAAGCAATATTATTTGGTAAGAAACTTTTTACCATGAGTTTTTTTCCATAGTTTTTCATAAAAACCCAAATTTTGGATCTCCCAAATCCATGGTGAAAATAAAAAATTTCTAAGTTAAAGTTAAGCCCTTACCAAGCGAAGACGAAATCTATAGTTTTTAGCCTCTGAATCCTTCTCTTATGCTCACAATGTGATGCTCTAGATCAAGGTCTTGAGGTCGGGGACGACTTAAGTATTGAAAATGGAGTTTGTTTGTGTAATTTTGTTGTTTTCTAGGCTATCTGGTGTGTTCGGACCTTTGGCGCATCATGCGCCAGTTTTGCACATCATGCGCTAAGACTCTACAAATCGGTGCATCATGTGTTAATTTGGCACATCATGCGCTAGAACTTAAATTCACCAGATTTCGGTTTCTGTGGAAATCTGCTCCGCACAACCTTCTGTCAACCTCTGTTTGACTCAAATTAACCTTTCAAAGAATAAATAAACATCACACTAACACCAAACTTTCACAAACAATATAAAACTCACATTTATGTGTAAAATCTACGATTTTACAAACTAATATTTTTCAAGCCAACAAACATCAAATTCAGTGTTCTAAAGCAAACCAACATCCTAACACTTGAATCTGAACATCAAAATTTAAAACATAAACATAGATAGTGTTCAAAAATAAAAAGGAAATGCAATCCAACACAATAAAATACCTAAAACAAGCAGTACTAAACAAAAGTTTTGAGCATAAATTAAGTTCAAACATCTTCATCACTATCGTCCTCCCGGATATCTCTCATAGATTCGTAGTACACATACAAGGTGTAGAATTGTTGAAATGGAAATTCATCATTTGAACTTTCCTCCTCAATTCAAGAATGTTTCTTGAACATAAGTACCAAACCATATTTAATACACATAGTATGTTCAAAATGTTCTTTTAGTCCCCGATCTAGATGATCCAACATTTCAGTAGTATTTCTAATCACATGCATGAGATTCTGCACCTCTTTTCAATCTTTTTGATCTTCTTCAAAAATGCACTTGAGTTGTAGTAGGGATGAACTGGTGATGAACTCTGAGATTCTTGATCCATCAACACATTCATATCATTTTCATCTCCCATTCCAATACAGTTGCAATAGACTTCTAAATCCATTGGCTTCCAAGGAAGAAGAACTTTTTCCAAGCTTTCATAAGGTACTTGTGATTGACTGAATAGTAGGAAAATAGTGGATGGATGTCCAAGTACAGTTGCAGATCCATTCACTATTAAACCCAGAACTGATTTCACCATAATAGCTCCAACATCAATAGGTTTTCTAGTTTTAATGCAATAATTCAGAATGACACTCTCCTTAGTTACCTTAATAATTTTCATGGTAGGCAGTAATTTCAATGAAATGAAGAAGTGCTAGACGTTTGAAATTGGATTTCAAAATGATGAAGGAAAACTTTCGTTTTCATTATCTCTGGTCTCCCAATTAGCATCTTCATCCGTATGGTAGAGGTAGAGTTCATTCATATTATCTCTCGTTGGGGTAAACTTCACATAATGGCAGATATGCATATTCTCAATGATAAACATCTCATTTATTCTTAAGATAGTGAACTGCACAAACTTGCCTTGCACTTACATCATTCCTTGGTTGATCCCATGAAGATTTGCATAACTTTCTCTTACTATAGGAACAACAACAGCGACAGTTGTGTAGCAAAGTACTTCCAGCACCCTTGCGTAATAGTCTCTTCCACTCGAGTATTCAACGTGTTAAATCCTCGATTCACAAATCCTACTTTACTAGAAATTGATCATGTAACTTCTGTGCATCAAGATTGATAAACTTTCTCTAGTTGAAAATTCTAAATATAGAGGAGTTTTTAGAGTGGGAAGCATAGGATTTGAAAAGTGGTGACTCTTCCCTCGTTTTCCCCCCTAAAAAATGGTTTGAAGTCCATTTTTAAGAGTTATATAGAGAAGAAACTACCATTTGACATGTTTTAAACATTTTTGGTACTGCGATGCCTCATTCACCAGCTCTCTGGAATTCGGCGCATCATGCACCAATCTTGCACATCATGTGCCTGTTCCAAAAACTTCACCATTTCAATTTCAATCCCATAAATTCTTAATTTTTCCATCAAATTAGGCAAATAAATATGATTCTAAGTATTTTTTAAAATGCACAGACTACATAAAAACATAAACATAAATATACATAAAATATTCAAACAAAACAAACTTAAAAAAGATAACTAAACAACAATAAATATGGCTTGCCTCCCCCAAAGCGCTTGATTTAATGTAGTCAGCCCGACATTCCCAATCTTATTATGGGTGACCCAACATTACAATCTCTTTAAAAGCTGGTCTTTGACCATTAAAATATGGTTTCAATCTGTGCCCATTCACTTTAAATATTCTTCCATTTTTTTTGGTATGCAATATTAACTACTCCAAAGGTATAGACTTTTATAACTCTGAATGACCCTTTCCACCTAGACTTCAATTTTCTAGGAAATAATTTCAATCTTATATTATATAATAAAACTTTCTATCTAGGTTCAAATTCTCTTTTTAGTATCTTCCGATCATGCCATTCATTCATCTTTTTGAAATAAATCCTTGTATTATCGTAAGATTCATTCCTAATTTTTTCACACCAGCGTTTTTCAAATGGAAATCAATTTTTTTTATTGTTCAATAAGCTTTATACTCCAATTCAACGGGTAAGTGACAAGTCTTCCCAAAAATTAATCTATATGGGGACATTCCTATAGGTGTCTTATAGGTTGTCTTGTATGCCTATAATGCAATATCTAATCTCGTAGACCAATCCATTTTATTAGGATTAACACTGTTTTCAAAATTCTCTTAATTTCACGAATAGATACTTTTGCTAAACAACTAGTCTAGGAATGATAGCCAGTTGCAATTTTGTTAATTATAATATATTTTTCCACCAATCGTGCCACTGTTACAATTCTAAAATGACACTCTCCATCAGTAATGATTACTCTCGGCATTCCATACCATGTAAAACTATTATCAATCCATTTAGAAACATAGTCCACAATAATAAATATATAAACATTTTTGAATGAAGGCATAAATGGTCCCATAAAATTCTTTCCCCATGCATCAAAAATTTAAATTTCCAAATTAAATTTTAGAGGCATTTCATTTCTTATTTAAATATTACCTACTCTGTGATACCAATCACATGTTTTGATACATATATTAACATATCTAAATAGAGCAGGCCAATACAATCCAAATTGTAAAATTTTATGAACAGTTCTATAATTCCCAAAATGAACTCAGAATTCAGAATCGTGACATTTTTTAATAGTTTCCTAAATTTATTTATAAGGCACACATCATCTCATAACTAAATCTTTACATTGTTTATATAAATAAGGAACATCCAAAAAATAAGATTTTGCATCATAAATGAATTTATTTTCCTATTATTTTTTTAGTCCATAAGGTAAAATACCATTAACAATATAATTTACAATACCAACATACCACGGTATTTCCCATCCTTAGACAGCATAAAATTTTTCATCAAGAAAAGTTTCATTAATTATTTTTTTCCAAATCAAATATTTCTTCTTGTTCTAGCCTTGACAGATGTTTAGCAATTTATTTATCAGCCCCTTTCCTATCGACTATTACAAAATCAAACTCTTTCATTAGAAGTACCCATCTAATTATTCTTGGATTAACATCCTTCTTTTGCATCAGCATCACACTTTAATTCAAAAGGTTTATCCCAATTAAGTGAAACAATTATAGGAGCAGTGATCAATTTTTCCTTTAAAGATTCAAATGCGTTAATGCAATCTTGGTTAAAGTCAAATTTGGTATCTTTTTTAAGAAGTTGGCATAAAGGATTTGTAATTTTTTAAAAAATCTTTAATATATCTCCTATAAAATCCAACATGTCCTAGAAAGCTCCTAACTCGTCTTACTGTAATAGGTGGAGGTAGGTTCGATATTACCTGTATTTTTCCAGGATCAACTTCCATGCAGTTTTTTGAAATTTTATGCCCAAGGACAATTTCTCCTACAATCATAAATTGACATTTTTCCCATTTCAATATGAGATTAGTTTTTTCACAACGTTCCAGAAATTTTTCTAAATGATTTAGACATATTTCAAATAAAGTTCAAAATATTGAAAAATCATCCACAAAGACTTCAATCCCTTTTTCAATCAAATCACTGAAAATTGACATCATACATCTTACAAATGTTGTAGGTGCATTACACAATCTAAAGGGCATTAGCCAAAAAGCAAAAATTCTATTAGGACTAGTAAATGTTATTTTCTCTTGATCCTCTGGAGCAATAAGTATTTGGTGATAACCGATATATCCATCTAGTAAACAAAAAATTTATGCCCAGCCAATCTACCCAACATCTGGTCCAATAAAGGTAAGGGAAAATGATCCTTCATGGTGGTATAATTTAATTTTCTATACTCTATGTAGATTCTCCAACCAGTGACTTGTCTTGTTGATATTAATTTGTTATGCTCATTTGTCACTACAGTCACAACTCCTTTCGTTGGAACACAATAAATTGGACATACTCAAGCACTATCTGAAATAGGATAGATTATTCTAACATCTAACCATTTTTAGAATCTCTTTCTTCAAAACTTCTTTTATAATAGGATTTAATATTTTTTGAGGATTAGTTCTTGGTTTATTTTGATCTACTAATAAGATTCTATGCATACAAACCAAAGGACTGATTCCATTAATAACAGCTAATGTCCATCCAAAAGCTTTCTTATATCTTTTTAAGGTTTCCAACAACTGTTCTTTTTGTGTGTCAGTTAATTCTGAGGATACTTGTTGACCTCACTTTAGGTTGAGGTTTAGTTTTCCCTCTTTAGTAGCCTAAGGTCTAGCCATAGGACTTTCTTGTTGATTATTTCTAGAAAACAAGTAAAGGAACCCCCTCTTTAGAAACTCTAAACTCTTCTATGCTCAACTTGAAGTTCCATATACTGTTCCTAACCTCTTGCACTTAGTAAGAGGGGCCACTATAGAGAAAGCTTAAGAAGAGTCCCCAAATGACTGCTTGGCTTTAAGGTTGACCCTGGTTGTTGGTCTGGAGCTAGTCCACTCACTTGCACTCACTCTCACTTTCACTCACAACCCTAAAACCCATATTTGTTGACTTTGATTCTTTGAACTTTTGAGAAACTCATGTAGATGGTCCCTTAGACCCAGCGGCCCTAGGCTAGGGTTTAGCTAAGGCCATTACATAGTGGACCCAAATGGGGATTTCATTGGTCCATAGCTCATATAAGGTGGTTTGCACCCTAATTCTACCAAAAAATATCCAACTTGTCCTCTTGCCCCAAATCCATCCAAATTACCTAAAAACCTTTGAAACCCTAAATTTGACCAAAATTCCCAAACTCATCCAAACTACCCAAAATTATTAAAATATCATTTCAAACCATTTAAAACTGGCCAAATTGCCCTTTACATCCCAAAAAAATTCAAAATTACCAAAATACCCTCAAATTTGCTAAAATTACAAAAATAACCTTGGTAGCCCAAAGTTTCTCAAAACCCTCAAAATCATTTCAAATTTCCACAAAACCAATATGGTCCCTTTAATTGAACCCAATTTGGCCAATTTGACCACCTTGACAAAAAAGCCCCAAATTACCTTTAAAGGCCCAATTTCTCCTAATTCACCTCACATGCCCATCAATTTGGCCCCAACCCTCCCCAATTTCAATTATAAACTCAAATTAATCTTTAATATGATCATTTCAAACCAAATCTAAGCCTAATTGATCCATACTTTGAGCTTAATTTTGATCAAAATTAAACCCCCAATTTGGACCCTATGACTTAATTTCACCTAATTGAACCATATGATCCATTCAAATGCCCCAATTTGAATCCTAACTTCTTCCTAACAATCCTACACGTCAAATTAGACCTTCAATTGGCCTAGTTCAAGCCTAAATTTTACTCAATTTCAACCCACATTCAAAATCCCCAAATTTGCCCCTAATTGGTTATGTCTCCAAATTCCACCAAATTGAATGCCCTAACCCAAAAATTGACACCCAAATTATGTTGAAAACTCTTTATGACATTCCTCTAGATCATTTTGAACAATCAATTTGGACCTAACCCAACCTTACCCTAACCTAAACCCAAGTTTAACGCAACACCTCTAAATTGACCAAATGCCTAAAATCCTCCAAATTGAACCTCCAAACCATTTCAAAACTACTCCAAATCTTTTCTAAACTCCTCATGAAAGTTACCCACACAAAATTGCTCAATAAATTGAGATCAACAACATGGCTACCTCAACCCAAAACCCACATCAAGCCACTTGACCCAAATAGACCCTTTCACCTAAATTTACTTAATCAAACAGAATTGGTCAACCAAGGACCCCAACAGCCACGAAGCTCCTCCTTTGGACCAGGTTGAACCACCCTAAATCCACCCAGGTGAGCTATGGACAAATGGGTCCCTAAATTAGGGGATTTCATCCCCTTTTTAGGGCTTAACCAAGAAATCTCCTCCATCATGACAAACCATTGAGCGTTAATCATAATTAACCCTCTCCCTGGCTCACCTGTCGACTTGACCACCTCCCGTGTTCTTACAAGCCACCCTACACATTGTAAAAAGACAAAATCATGAACCACCACCCCTAAATCAAACCAAATTTTAACCCTAGAGGCCAGCTCACCTTAAATGCTTTTTAGAGCTCCTCAGCCCTCCACCTAAGCAACTCTTTGTACCCATCAACTGCCTTGAGCACCACCCTAAACCCTTCTATTTAAACCATCTTCTCCATGGCCAAAAGAGAGGTGTTTCAAATCCTTGGGAAAACTTTGTCAAAATCTGACCAGACTCTTTCCAAGCATTCCTCAGCTTAAGCCAACCATTTTCCTCCTCTGATTCCCACTGTGAGAGCCCAATTTTGAGCTCAAACTTTCAGCTCAGATCAAGAAATCTCTCCACAACCCTAAAAACTAAAATTAATTGTGCACACACCATCCCTAAATCAAGAGTAGTTGATTCTTCATCAAAGCCTCCTCTGAAACAGCCTCTAGTATAGCTCTAAACAAACACCTGAAATCAACCTTGGTTGAAATCATACCTAGACAATTCACCAGAGCACATGACTTCATCTAGAGGTTTGATGGACTCAACTAAAGCTAACACAGCCATCTAATTGAGGCCTCCCCTCTCAAATAAAGGTATTAAGATCTAACCCTAACACAAGCTTATTTTAATTCTCCAAGAGTATTGGCCTGATTTCATGCTTGATTAACCATATAAATGCGTTCGTATTGAATAGATAAAGGTTTAGAAACAAACCGCATGTGATTTAGTTCAGTCTAGGCAAAGACCTTAAGGTTTTAATGTGGATGGTTTAAAGGATAGGTCACTTGGGAACGATGAACGGATGTTGTCCAATCATGCGTGTATCCAATAGACAAAGGAGATCAAGCCAGACAGACACTTTGTGCATGAGCTGCGGACCGTGCAACATGCTTAGGTGGAAAGTGCAATGAATGGGAGCAAGTCATGTCATCATTTGGAGCTGCCTATGATCCACTTAATGCTTCATGGATAAGTAGAGAAATAATGATTTTATGAATTAAATTAACTACCAGATCCTTAAAAAATCATATCTTTGCATAGAAAAATCATAAAAATAAAAGAAAAATATCCTCTTGCTCAGTGAAAAGAGGTGAATAATGTGAACTAAAAATAAAAATTATTTGTATAATATATGATTTTTAATTAATTATATANTAAGTTCCCTTTAAGCACTTTCTCTCTTTACAATCACACTAAATTCTCTGCTAGAAATGTAATGAAGAAGAAATCTCTCACCTCCCTTCTCCTGTTACAACCCTAGAGGAAAATCCTCACTTATCCAAAGCCTTCTTCTCAATCTCATGCCACACACACACACACACACACACACTTCTCTTCACAAAAGCTCTCTTTTATTAAAGGCCGCCTCCCTCCAAAAAGAATTCAAAATTCTCAAAAAAATTTTATCTAAAAGTCAAGCCTTTTAAATTCAAAATACATTTCTATTGATAGAAGAGACATATCCCTTCATAAAAGAACCTTCCAACGTGTCTAGATGCATTGAATCACTCCAAGAGGTGTTTAGTACAAGTGTTCCCTTGAAAACTCTCGCAAAATTTGTACTGAGCCTCCTTAATCTGTAAAAAATCATCTCTGGCACATCTGGCACTGGTTCTGGTGCTTCTAGCACCAATTCTTTGAATTCTGCCGCATCTGGTGCCACTTTGCAGCAACTCCACCATTTTATTTTGTTTGGCTCCGTTTTGGCCCATTTCAGTTATGTTTTGCCCCTAAAAGATATACCTAAAAAATAAGCATGAAAACAACCTTTTTTTAAAGTGTAATTTCATTCAAAAACATGTGAAAAATGTAAAGTATATTAAGTATATAAAGACATATCGAAATGTGTCAAGTCATAATTTTCTTTCTTGCACATTTTTACTCAAGATTGCTCCATTTTTACTTTAGTTTCTTAAATAATTACTTTAGAAAAGAGGTGAATAATGTGAACTAAAAATAAAAATTATTTGTATAATATATGATTTTTAATTAATTATATACCCACAGTGGTAATTAAATTCTGCATGACTAAATATGACTCACCTTGGCTTGAAATTTCTATGGTTTATTCCTCATCATAGAAGGGACTCTGATTTTTCCAAGGTCAGAAGGCATCTCTATGCTTCTAGCATGAATTTTCAATCTAGTGTGGCTATTTTGGCTTATTTTAATTATTTAAATTAAAATGTAGTTTGAAAATTATGTGAATAATTTTAGTAGGCTTCCTGTGGTCAAATAAGTCTAAGAAAAATATTATGATGTTTTTAATTATTTTGTACATTTCTATATTAATCGAATNTCATTTTGGCTTATTTTAATTATTTAAATTAAAATGTAGTTTCAAAATTATGCGAATAATTTTAGTAGGCTTCTTGTGGTCAAATAAGTCTAAGAAAAATATTATGATGTTTTTAATTATTTTGTACATTTCTATATTTAATCGAATGTATACACCTTGTTTTAATTTATGTAAATTTATACTTATAAAAAATTGACAAAATCAATTACATATTGTGCATAAAAATAATATTTACTTATTATAAAAATTTAAAAATTATTTGGCTTAATTTAAGCACTAAAATTGATTTTTTAAGGAAACTTTGTATTTTTGTACAAAAGTAATTATAATATATTAAATAAGCCAAGAAAAATCATGAAAAATAGTTCAGAGTTCCTTGTGATCAGGGGCATTTAATAAAAAAAAAACTATTTTTGTGAAAATATGACATTTTTAAAGTGTATTTTGAATTAAAAATAATTAAAATAACCAAAATTTTTAAAAATAAAAAAATGGTTCAAAATGTCTACAAGTTTTCCTTGATCACTTAGAATTCATTAGGATATTTTTCCTATTTTTCCTAAGTTAAAAATAAATTTTAAAAGCTTAAAAGTAAATTTTCCTTATTTTCTCATTAAAATAAATACAATAAATCAATTACAAATCATAAGAAGACAAAATTTAATTTTATGAGTTTTTTGAACTCACATAAGTTTTATAAAAATATAATAAAAATTTTGGTAATTAAAACATTACTTTCTATTTAATTAAATCATTGAAATTGATCCAAAATCAAATAATAATAATAATAATTTTATTCAAAAAATCATGAAATTTTGTATGAGTGTTTCCCAGACCTAAGGAAACCTTTAATATAGATAGTTAAATAAACAAATTTTGAAAAAGCTATTTTCTAAATTTATATAGTTATTTAAATTAAATTAAATTAAATTAAAAGAAAATAAAACACAAAAAAGCCACATTATTCTCCTCCGATGTTTAAATTAACTCATGGATATGCCACTATGAATGGTCAAGTCATTTGAGTTGTGTTTAATGAGTTATGAGGTAAAGTACCCCAAGGGAAAAATAATCATTTTAGATTNAGCAACGGGATTTCAATTCCGATGACCGACAACTTCTTTCGGGCAAACCCCACACCAAAAATAGTGCCGACAGTCACCCCTACCATCAAGTTTGGAGCAGGATTTGAAAATTTTGATGTCATTCTCGGGAAAGCCCTGTTCGTAGTAATGAAGGTCGCCGCTCTAGAGGTTCGGGAATCGTCTGTTGAGTTTAACCTGAACTGCCCTCAAGACTTCCCTTCTTATAAGAGGGTCAAGACTACTGACACCGCGACACATACTAAGATTGTTGTTCCTGTCTCTACTAAGGTAAAATAATTTATGATTGTCGAAGACCCGACTGATGGATTGGTTGTTCTGCCATCAGTATTTGAAATTAAATTCAATATTAATTGCTCCATAGGGATAGAATTTTCTAACACTGAATGACCCTTTCCACCTAGACTTCAATTTTCAAGGAAATAATTTCAATCTTGTATTGTCTAATAAAACTTCCTGTCTAGGTTCAAATTCTCTTCTTATTATCTTCTCATCATGCCATTATTTTATCTTTTTTCTTATAAATCCTCGCATTATCGAAAGATTCATTCCTAATTTCTCCAAGCACATTCAATTGCAGAAATCTTTTCTCCCCAGGTTCTTTCAAATTAAAATTTAATTCTTTTGTAGTTCAATAAGCTTTATGCTCCAATTTAACTGGCAAGTGCCAAGTCTGCCCAAGAATTAGTTTATATGGAGACATTCCTATTGTTATCTTCTAAGTTATCCTGTATGCCCATAACGCAGTATCTAATCTAACAGACTAGTCCATTTTATTAAGATTAACACTCTGTTCCAAAATTCTCTTAATTTCACAATTAGTTAATTCCACTAAAACACTAGGGTGAGATGATAAGCAGTTGCAATTTTATGTATTATATTTTATTTTTTCACAAATTTTGCTTTTGTTGCTTACCTAGAATGAGACCCTCCATCAGTAATGATTACTCTCGACATTCCATATATTATGAAAATATTTTTAAATAAAAATTTTGAAACACTCCGAGCATCACATCTTGGTAAAGTGATTGCTTCAATCCATTTTGAAACATAATCCACAACATTCAATATATATATAGATTTCCAAATGAAGCTATAAATGGTCACATAAAATCTAATCCCCATCCATAAAAAATTTTAATTTTCAAATTAAAATTTAGAGCCATTTTATTTCATTTTGAAATATTACCTTCTCTCTGACATTGATCACATTTTTTTATGCATATATTAACATCTCTAAATATAGTAGGCCAATAAAACCCATATTACAAAATTTTATGAATAGTTCTATCATTTCCAAAATGACTTTCATATTCAGAATCATGACATTTTCAAATAATTTCTTGAGTTTCTTTATAAGGCACATATCGTCTCATTACTAAATCTTTACATTATTTATACAAATATGGATCATCCCAAAAATAAGATTTTGCATCATGAATGAATTTATTTTCCTACTATTTTGTTAGTTTATATGATAAAATTCCACTAATAATATAATTTACAATATCAACATACCAAGGTATTTTCCATCCTTTGACAGCATGAAGTTGTTCATCAGGAGAAGTTTCATTAATTTCTTTTTCCAAACCATGTATTTCTTTCTGTTATAGCCTAGATAGATGATTTACAATTTGATTATTAGTCCCTTTTCTATATATTATTATAAACTCAAGCTCTTGCTTAAGAAGTACCCATCTAATTACTCTTGGTTTAGCATACTTCTTTTTCATCAAATAGTTAATAGCCGAATGTTCAATATGCACAACACATTTAGCTCCAATCAGATATGATCTAAACTTATCAAAAAACATACACAATGGCTAATAACTCTCTTTTAGTGGTGGTGTAATTAATGTGAGCATCATTAAGAGTCTTACTAGCATAGTATATAGCTTTAAAAATCTTATCATATCTCTGCCCTAAAATAAATCCAATATCACAATCACTAGCAACATACATTAACTCAAAAGGTTTCTTCCAATCAGGTGAAAAAAATTATAGAAGCAGTGATCAATTTTTCTTTTAAAGATTCAAAGGTTTTAAGGCAATCTTGATTAAAGTACAATTTTATATCTTTTTTTAGAAGTTGGCAAAAAGATTTATTAATTTTTTAAACGCTTTAATATATCTCCTATAAAATCCAACATGTCCTAAAAAGCTCCTAACTCCTCTTACTGTAATAGGTGGAGGTAAGTATGATATAACCTGTATTTTTGCAGGATCTACTTTCATGCCATTTTCCAAAATTTTATGTCCAAGCACAATTCCTCCTACAACCATGAATTGACATTTCTCCCAGTTCAATACAAGATTAGTCTTTTCACAACGTTACAGAACTTTCTCTAAATGATTTAAACATATTTAAAATGAAGTTCCAAATATATGAAAATTGTCCATAAAGACTTCAATCTCTTTTTTAATCAAATCACTAAAAATTGACATCATACATCCTTGAAATGTTGTAGGTACATTACATAATCCAAAGGCCATTCGCCTAAAAGCCAACATTCTATAAGGACTAGTAAATGTTGTTTTCTCTTGATCCTCTGGAGCTATAGGTATTTGATGATATTTGGTAAATAGCTTAAGAAAACAAAAATATTTGTGCCTAGCGAGCCTATCCAACATCTGGTCCAAAAAGCATAAATGAAAATTTTCCTTCATGGTGACAGAATCTTTCCCGGACTTCATAGATTGATTCCCCTTCAAAATGACAAAAAGATGTCATATCATTTCTAAGCTTAACATGTTTTGAAGGTGGGAAATATTTTGATAAGATTTTTTTTGACAAATCTCCTCATCTTCTGATAGATCCAGGCGCTAATGAGTTTAACCACATCTTAGCTTTATCCCTAAGTGAAAAAGGAAAAAGACTAAGCTTGACAACATCATTTGACAATCCTTCATATTTAAATTTAGCACACAATTCTAGCAAACTAGCAAGGTGTAAATTTGGATCCTTAGTTGGTGTTCCTCCAAACTGATTATTTTGTACCCTTTGGATAATAGCGGGTTTAAGTTCGAATGAATTTGCAACTACAGTTGGATTTTGTAAGCTCAAATGAATTTCATCTGATGTAGGATTAGCATAATCTCTTAAAGGTAGCTAATGATGTTCATTTTCATTTCCAGAATTACTCAAACTACAAGCCATTTTTATAAATTGATCTATTTCTTTTTGTTGTTTTCAAAATTTTCTAATAGTTCTCTCTAACTCAGAATCTTAAGGTGCTAAATTTTCAGATCTTACACTACACCTAAATAAATAAAGCAAATAATTAAAAATAAGCAATCACAATTAAATAAGAAAATGTTCAAAACTAAACTACAAACACTCTTTATTTATTTTTTTAATATATATATTTTTTTATTCTTAAGATAAAATAAAATAACTTAATAAAACTACTTTCTGTTACTTCCCCGGCAATGACACCAAAAACCTGATGCGGCCATATTTAGTGTGCAAATTTTGCAAATATTTTTCAATATTACAAAATACACACGACAGATATAAAAATAAATATGAAATTTAATCCCAACTAAAATACCTTTTATGAAAATAACTTATCTTTAAAACTATTTTTAAACAACTAAATCTCCTTTAAAATTAACACAAGTACACGTATCGCTCAAGTAATAAAGTGCACTAAATGAGTCTTAGATATCGATCCCATTGGGAAGTTTGAAAAACCTATAAGGAAATTCATAAAATTATTTTATAGCTTAAAAATTGAAAAAAAAAGTAAAATGTGAAGCTTAAATATTAACTACTAAAGCGAATCCTATATAAAATGCAGTTGAAAGAACAAAGTTATATAACTTAAAACTAAACTTTCAAAATTAAAATTATGAAAAGGAAACAAAGTTTTTGTTGATGGAAGATTCAAATTTAAGAAAGCATCCATCCCATTTACAATGAGTAGATTGATTGTGAAGAAATTAAAATCAATTAAAAATATATATATAAATACAATTTTGTGCCCAAAATGAGTAATCCTATTCTTTACCCTCTTTCGAGTGTTATCAAGAAAATTGACAAATTAAGAGTTCGGTCCCTAATTCTGTGGTTAGGTTGGAAGGATACCAGCTATCACTCAAGAGATCCCACTACTCCCTCCTTTAAGGGCTAACAATCTCGCATCAGTTTCCAATCAACTCGATAAAATTGAGAATTTTAATCCGTCACCTTAAGATCTCTAATTACACATTCAACAAAGTATATTTCCTTAATTATTTACACTCAATTCTGTGGATGAAGTACTCTCCCATGAAATCAAATGTGACTCTCCCCCTTTTATAGAAATCATAGCCCTTTTCATGACATATGTTTCTCAACTTGTTTTAACATTTCAATTGGCCAAATTGAAATATAAATGAAGATTGGATTTCAAAACATCAAAAAATTTTAACATTTAAAACCATAAAAAATAAAATTAATTCTTCACAAAACCTTATCTCAATATAGGGTGAATGATAAAGAAGAATACTCGTAATTCATGAAAAGAAAATGACAAAACATGGATTTCATATATAAAAATAAGTTTACAGAATAAAAGAAATAAAAGACACAACTTATCTCAGAATCCTTCCTAAACAAATCCCTAAAAGTTCTCTCCAAGCCTTTCTCTCTTTACAAACACAATCAATTCTCTCTTAGAAGTGTAATGAAGAAGAAAACTCTCAACTTCTCTCTCCTCTTACAACTTTAGAAGAAACTCTCCTCTCCTTGCCACTAAACTCTTCTGAATTCAGAAGATGTGTCATTTGATCCAAGAGACGTATCTATTCATAAAAGAACCTTCTAAAGTGTCTAGATGGATTAAATCACTCCAATGGCTGTGTAGAACAAGTGTCCTTTTGAAAATTTGCACAAAATTTATCTCGAACCACCTTAATCCACAAAAATTCATCTCTGGCATGTCATGCACCAAATTTGGAACAACATGTGTCAGCTCTCTATAAAACGGCACATCTTGCGCCAGAAATCCAAAATTCTTTGTTTTGCCTCCAAATTTCATCCTTTTTGCCATTTTTTGCTCCAAATGCCTAAAGATGATATACCTGCAACAAAAACATGAAAATGCCCTTCTTTAAAGTTCAATATCACCAAAAAATAAGCATAAAATATGTACTTAAAACAGTAAATTATTTTGGTGTATCCATCTTCATCCCCAATGGTCAGAACTCGTAACCGTTCGACTTCAAACTTTAAGATCTCTCTCGATACTGAACCAAATCTCATGGGGTTTGTTCCTACACCTTCATCTACTCAAGACAAACACACCTATATGGTTTTAATGGTATGAAATAAAACTTCTTTTCATAATTGGTGAAACCAAGCTCAAAATTATACCTTTGCTCAAGAGGTGAGGCCTCCAATGGGTGCTTATGGAAGCTTTATTGAAGTACAACAAACCTCCTGGATGTGTTTTTTTCACTCTAATGAATGGCCCAATTATAAATTTGGTGAAAAGGTGGAGCAGCCTTGGTCTAGAGTTGGGTTGGAGTGCTCGGGACAGGATTGTTTTGATGGCAAACTTCTTCATCTAGCTCACGGAAGCTAAAGAAAGAATTAATTTGAAGTTTGGTGGTGTTTAGATTGAGCGGTATAAAACCCATTGATTTTGAACTCAAAATTAAGCTCTCACAGAGGGATTCAGAGGAGGAAAATGGTGGGATTGAGCTTGGAAGTTCTTGAAGTACCTCTGGAAGCAGTTAGACAGAGTCTCCCCAAGGTAGAATGGTGACCTCTCTTCTTAGCCATTGAAGAGGGATTTTAAATAGAAGGAGAGTTACAACTCAATTGGCCAAGCCATTGGGTGAGTTTTGATGCTTAAGTGGAGTGGAGAAAGTGGAAAATAATCAATTGGGATGAGCCAGCTTGGATGGGTGAAATGGGATTAATTTAAAATAAGGTACCTCTCAGTTTTAAGGTTTTCGGATGACTAGACTGGTCTGTAGGTCCAAGTGAGGTAGCTAGAGTAGTCAAGGGAGGCAAACGAATGCTATTGATGATTAACCCTTAATGGTTAAGGCTAATGGCAATGGTATTTTGGATTAAGAAAAATATAGGAGGAGATCCCCTAAATCATGGGACCATTGGTCCATGGCTCATGTAGGGTGGACTGAGTGGGTCTAACCTGGTCACTAGGGTCCAATGAGTGACTGAGGTGGCTTTGGATTGATCAATTTGATTTAGTTTGGTAAACTTTAGATCATGAGTTCATATTTGGGCATTTTGGCTTGAAGTCAGATTTAGGTTAGGCTAGTCATGGCATTGAGCTCAATTTATTGGTTAAATTGGTGTAGATGAAAGTTACAAGGAGTTTAGAAAAATAACTGAGTGATTTTAAGTTGATTTGGAAGCTCAATTGGATGGATTTTGGCTCATGGATAAGTTTAGTGCATTTGGGTTAGCCTTAGGTTTGGATTAGGGTAGGGCATTGGTAAGACCCAATTGATGGTTCAAATTTATCCAAGGGATTTCCATGAAGAGTTCTGAATATAAATTGAATAGAAATATTTGGGTTATGAAGTTCAATTTGGTGGAATTTAGAGTTTTGGGCAAAATTTGGGGTTTTGGTCCAAGTTGAGTTTAAGTGAGATTGGGGCTTGACCAAGGGCAATCGAGGGCTCAATTTGATGTGGGGGAGTGTTGTAAAGAGTTTAGTATTAAAATTGGTGGAATTGGATTAGTTTTGGGGTTCAATTTGATGAAATTTTGGCTTAGGGTCAAATTGGGGATTTTGAATTGGGCTTAGGATTTAGGTTTGAAATAAGATCCAATTAAACTTGGATTTAGTTTTAATCAATTTTAGGCATGATGAATTTGAGTTTAGAATTGAAATTAGGGAAAATTGAGATCATGTTGGTGGACATTGGAGGTGAATCAGGGTAATTGAACCATTAATGGCTATTTGGGGATTTTAATTAAAATTGGTCAAATTGGTCAAATTGGGCATAACAGAGTGGTCCAAATTGGTTTTAGAGACATTTGAGATGATTTTGATGATTTTGGGTCAGTTTGGGTCACCAGGTGTATTTTTGTAATTATGGCAAAATCAGGGGTATTTCGATTATTTTAAAAATTTTGGTGTGTTTTGGGCAGTTTGGGTGGTTTCAAATGGTTTGAAATGAGTTTTGAACAAAGTTGGCTAGTTTGGGTAATTTTTAGGACTTTGGTCAAAATTGGGGTTTCAAGGGTAGTTTGGTAAATTAGGGTAGGTTTTGGTGGCAGAAGGCTAAATTCGGTATTTTTATAGGATTGGGGTTGCCAACCACACATCCACCTTACTTGAGCCATAAATAATTATAATTCCCTACTTTGGGTCCTCCATGTGCTAGTCTCAGATAAACCCTAGCTTCGGGCTTGTGGCATAGGGGACCATCTACATGAGTTTCCGAAAAAGTTAAGGGACTAACTAAGAATATTTGACTAAATCCTGAGGTTGTGAGTGTAAGTGGGGGTATCAAGTGTGTGTCTGTATGTGAGATTGACCAAGGCCACACTAGCCAAAGTCCACCATAAGGCCAACAGTCCTATGGGGACTCCCCTTGAGCTCCTCTTTACCGGCCCCACCTACTAAATGTTAGAGGTTAAAACCAATATGTGGAACTTTAATTTGAGAAAATAAGAGTTTAGAGTTTATAATGGTGAGGCTTCCTTTACTAGTCCTCTAAAAAAAGTCAACAAAAAACTCCTATGCTTAGAATTTAGGCTACTAAGGAGAGAATTAGACATCAACCAAAGGTGATGTCAATAAATGGACCCCTAATAGGTGAGGTATGCCGGGCTGACACACTGCATGTATTGGAGTTGACTAATGAGAACAACAAAATCAAGACAACATTTTGAGTCAGCACACTAAGAACATAATAGAAATGCTATAGAAAATTTCTCGTGGGAGTAAGCAAGGACTCCCACTGGGGAAAAAGGGAGGGGTTTCTGGAAACAACCATCAGGAAAACTGACGGTCGCGGAGAAGATTCAATTTTAATTCGTTGTTTAAAAAATTTAATTTTGAATTCAATTTTGTACAGTTTTGAAGGATAGAATTTTTAGGAGGAGACCAAATAAAGATGCAATGCACAAAAACTTACATCAAACTCAAGCTGGGACAACACTGCAGAGAATGACAATCAATAAGGGCATTATAACGAGGAGAAAGACTATACCAATTCGGGCAATCGCTAGGGACATTACGTCCGAACTGGCTCTAGTTGAAGAAAGGAAACCAATAAGAACATTATAACAAACTCCATGGTGGGATTTAAAATTTAGGTACGGACCCCGGGAGAAGAATTGGAATTCAGGTACTAGCCTCAAAAAGGAAAGACTATACCGAGTCGGGCAACCACTAAGGACATTACGTCCGAACTGGATCGAGTTGAAGAATGACAACAACTAGGGATATTACAAAAAACTCCAAGGTGGCAATCATAATTTAGGTACTGAACCTGAGACTAGAACTGGAATTCAGATACTAACCTTAGGAAGGAAAGACTATAACACTTTGGGCAACCGCTACGGACATTACGTCCGAACTGAGTCTAGTCGAAGAATGGAAATTGCTCGGGACATTATGCCGAACTTTAAGAAGGGAATCAAAATTCAGGTACTGATCCCAATAGGAGAACTAGAATTCAGGTACTAGCCTCAAAAATAAAAGTCTATACTAGTTCAGGCAATCACTAGGGACATTACATCCGAACTGGTTTTAGTTGAAGAATGACAAACACTTGTGACATTACACCAAACTTCAAGGTTGTGATCAAAATTTAGGTACTCAACCCGGGATCATTAAAATTTCAAAAAACTCATGAAAAGAGTATGAGAGATTGTAAAGAATTGCTGCGTAGGGAATATGGCGACGACCTATCCCGAACGATGAGATTTTGTGAGGAGTGTGGCACTCCGTGGGGATTGTGGTAAATTTATTTAGATAGAGATATTTGTGTTGAAAAAATGGAGAGTAAAAAATTTCAAACTCGAGAGAAATTAATTTATTAAAATTATTTCTTTTCTTGTTGTCTTCATCATCGTTTGATTATCGGGGTATGTTTTTTCAATTTTAATCTCCATTTATTGATTTTTGTTTCAAAAAAAATTATTATTAAAATTTTATTATCAAACTTTTGTTGTATTTTTCTTTGTTCATTAGAATTTAGAACCAATGTGTGGTTCTGTGGCTTTTTATCTATCGCTCAAAAAGGGTAATTTGACAAATTTACTAAAATCTAAAAGAAACTTCATTAAACTGCTTCAAATATGTTTTACAGACGGAACACATGCTGAAGCTGTCAAATATAACATGTTGAATACATTTTAATGCATTAAATATTGAATACAAATAAAGTATTGAATACATCCAAAACATTAGATATCATATTTGTCATATCGTGATGCAGTACAAAAATTTACAAGAACTATCTACTGTCCATTGTAGCTGAGCTCATGATCATGCTAACCTTTTAAGACACGCTCCGAGACAAGAATTTCTTTCATGTGCACCTAGAGGTACAACTATCTCATCACTCGTATGGGCATAATTCTTCCAATTATGGGTCTAGACGGAATCCATGTGGTATCTTGCTATTATCCATTCTTATTAAGGTAACATAAACTCTGCGATGTGACAATCCTAGAATGCAGTGCTTTGCCTAATATGCTCTATTTTCTTTCAAAATTAAAACTAAACCCACTCGTAGCGGAATTTTATCATATTTTTGAAATTCTTCAGGGCCAATAATATCAGTTTCTTTTTTAAACATAACATTTATTTTGCTCATAAAGGACACTTTGCAGAAGGGCCTGACGTAATCTTGTTGATCAATATGTGCAGGAATGCAGTCTCCTTCTTCATAGATTTTGATGATGTAGTTGTTTGGGATGCAGTATGTCGGAAGTATGCTCCACCTGACCATTCTCTTAATCATTTATTTTATGGTAGAATACAGAGGATCCGCCTCGTCATATTTTCAAATACTCGGGCGGTTTCCTAGCATGTCCTTTATGAAGTTATAGCAGCCCGAACTAAGTTCCTCAAGTCAAACACGCAATCGAGAATCCTCCTCTTATCACTTTGAGAGAAAATCCCTGTGTGCAGTTCCAGACCTTCTAAGATGTTAACAAATTTCCCTTGAATTTCCTCATAAAAATCAAATTCTCTTTTCTTGACTTTGAACTTTGCATTAGGAATACTTCATGGTCTTCGAGGCTGCTCCCCCATTTAAATCTCTGTGGGAAACTATGTCTACATCAGCTCTGTATACAGTGGGATGTATGACTCAAAATCCTTGTGCTCGACCTCTCAACACCCTACGTCGGCAGTTATGTACTCCTAGAAGGTATAGTAATGTTCCAAGTGGAGGACGTTACATCCTGGGCACTCTAAAAATGCCTCTATTATTGATACATTATCTTGGAATGTCGTCATTACACATTGGGAAACCCGTGAAAAGCTCATCTGGAATCTCTAACAGTGTCGGCTCCGTGACAAACTCTTACTCATTTTCAGTGATGGGTGGACTGGTAGAGGTTACCCTCATGCATCGATGACAGATTCCCTCCTCAGGAATCACAGTAAATGTCACCTCTACTTCTCTTATACGCCTTCTCTCCTGATGTAGGAAAACTTTATGCTTACGACAGTTGGCGTTACGGCATTGTGTCCTTCTAAGCAATGCATCCGACACTCTTTCTTGAGTGCCACTGACCAAGTTTCCTGTCGATGCGGTGATGATGGATTGTAAATGGTTGGTTCCTTCTATTTGATGTTGTACCATCTCTAATTTCTTCCTCTTGAATGAGGAGTCTTCCTTGGTACTAAATCTCATCTGTGATGGTAGCCCTTTTGTCTTTCAGTGGCTGACTATGCTCATCAGGGGCCCTCATTGTCTACATTGACTTAACCGTAGTCTAGGTCAAAGTCCACGATGCCACCGTGGGCTGTTCATTCTTCATTTATTCTGAGATTCAAGCCATCTTTTGTGGAAAAAAATGTCTTCTGTCCCAATTTTTTTCTGCAAAAGATAGAAAAACATCAGTGCGTTAAAATTCATAATGAATGAGAATAACAACAAATTAGTTATTAAACAAGTTTCGAATTTGTGTAAGTGCAAGTCTTTTATTTTCATAATTTAATTTAAAGAATTTAAAAATTAAAATAAAGGAATCTAAGGTAGGGAAATTCAAAATTTCATTTTATTGAGGTCAATTCTATTACAAAATTTTGAACCTTGTCATAAAAGCTTGGAAATAAAATAACCCTAGAACAAGAAAGATTTTTAAAAATTCATTTCAAGCAATATCATGTTGTGTAGTATATATTCAAATATCGGCCATTGATTGGCAACATAGACCTTTCGCCTCAGAAATCCACCAGCTGGTAAAATCCTCCTGAATAGACCTTCTTTATGACAAGTGGTCTCTCCTAAATAGGTTTGATATTTGCACCTATCGTTTGGTGTGCAAGAATAGTTCTTCTGAGAATGAGTACAAGATCGCCAACTTTGAACGCTTTCAGGCGGACCAACTTGTTAGGAGCTGATACTCCAAAATAATATGTTATTTTAACTATATATTTTATGCTTATTTTGGTCATATTATACTTTAAAGAAGAGTATTTTCATATTTTGTTTGTAAGTATAACAATTTTAGGCATTTGGAGCAAAAGTAGCAAAAAGGAGAAAATTTAGAGCCAAACTAGCGATGATTTAAATTCTAGCGCATGATGTGCCAGATTAGCGCCAGATGAGCATGATTGATGTCAGATGCGGCAAAACCCAGAACGACGTGGTTTTTAGCAAACTGGCACATGATGCACCAAATTATTGTTAGATGCGCCATTTGATAGAGAGTTGGCGCATGTTGTGCCAAGGATGACTTTTTGCAGATTAAGGTGGTTCGAGACAAATTTTGTTCTAATTTTTAAAAGGAACTAGCTATAAGAACCCCTTGGAGTAATTTAATGCAACTCGATACTTTGGAAGCTTCTTTTATGAAGGGATATGTCTCTTGGATCAATGGATATGTCTTTTGAATTCAAAAGAGTTGACTTTTGGATAGAATTTTGGAGGAAATTTTGAATTCTTTTTGGAGGGAGGCAGCCTTTAATAAAGGAAGACAAGAAGAGGAGTTTGCTGGTGTCAGGTGTGAGGCATGAAGGAGAGTTAGAGAGAGAAAGAGTGAAAGTCAAGGGCTTGGTGATTTTCTTCAAAGATTCTAAGAGGAGAGGGAAGGTGAGAGATTTCTTCTTCATTACACATTTAAGAGAGAATTAAGAGTGCTTTTAAAGGGAGAAAGGCTTGGAGAGAACTTTTAAGAGTTTGCTTGGAAAGGATTGTGAGATAAGTTATCTTTTATTTCTTTTGTTTTGTAATCTTATTTTTATATATGAAATCCATATTTTATCGTATCTTTCTCATGAATTCTGAGTAGTTTTATTTATCCTTCTCCCTACTTTGAGATATGGTTTTGTGAAGAATTGATTTTATTTCAAAGGGTTTTAAATGTCAATAATTTGCGATGATTTGAAATCCAATCTTCATTTACTTTTCGATCTAACCAATTGAAATGTTTAAATGTGTTGATAAACATATGTTCTGAAAGGGCTATGATTTCTACAACAAGGAGACAATAACATTTGATTTCTTGGGATAGTATTTCATCCATGGAATTAGGTGCAAATTAATAGGGAAATATAATTTGTTGGATGTAGAATTGGAGATTTTAAGGTGACAGATTAAAATCTCCAATTTAGTCCAGTTGATTGGAAACTGATGCGAGATTGTTAGCCACCAAGGGAGGGAGTAGTGGGATCTTTGGAGCGGTGGCCAGTATTCTCCCAGCTTAACAACAAAATTAGGGACAAAACTCTGGATTAGACAAAGTTCCTTATGCACTCGAAAGAGGATAAAGAATATGATTGCTCTTATTTAGCACAAAATAGTATTTATATATATTTTCAAATGATTTTAATTTCTTCACAAACCATATACTCATTGTAAAAGGGAAGGATGCTTTCTTGAATTTGAATCTTTCATCACAACATCCTAGTTTTAAATTTTGTAAATTGACTTTTGAAAGTTTAGCATTTAGTTTAGATAACTTTGTCTTTCAACTGCATTTTAATTAGCATTCACTTGTTAGTATTAAAAATTTACACTTAACTTTTTTTGTAGTTTTAAAATAGTACTTCACATTATAAGCTTAAGATCTTATTTACAGGCATTTCCAATTTCTCTGTGGGATCGATATCTAGGACACCATTAGAGCTCTTTACTATTTGAATGATACATATACTTGCCTTATCTTTAAAGGGGATCTAACAGTTTAGATTATTAAAAGATAAATCTATTTTTAATTGAAGTTATTTTGTTAGGATTAATTTGCATATTCTCTATTGTATCTGTCATGTGTATTTTGTAATATTAAAAAATAATTGCAAAACTAACACACCAAATCCACACATACAAGATTTTGGAGTCTTTGTCAGGGAAGTAACAGAAAGTAGTTGTAAGTTATTTTATAAATTATAGTATTCTTATTTTACAAACTTAAAATAGAAACTAAAAAATTAGGAGTGATTGGACTTTTTTTTCAATATTTTCTTATTTAAGTGTGTTTGTTTATTTTAAAAAATTACTTGTTGTATGTGTTTATGCATAGGGTAAGATTTGAAAATTTAGTACCTTACATTTTTGAGTTAGAAAGAACAATTAGAAATATTTTAAAACAACAAAAAGAGATAGATCATAATAGCAAAATGTCTTGCAATTTGAGTAATACTGGAAATGAAAATGAACATCATCTGAGACCTTTAAGAGATTATGCTAATCCTACAATAGATGAGATTCACTTAAGTATAAAAAACCTTGTTGCAGCTGCCAACTCATTTGAGCATAAATATGATATAATCCAAATGGTTCAAAACAATCATTTTGAGGGAACACCAACTGAAGATCCTAATTTACACCTTGCTAGTTTTCTAGAATTTTCTATTACATTTAAATATGATGGAGTGTCAAACAATGCCGTCTGACTTAAACTTTTCCTTTTTCACTAAGTGATAAAGATAAGATGTGGTTAAACTCGTTAGCACCTAGATCAATCAGAGCATGAGGAGATTTATCACAAAAAATTTTTATCTAAATATTTCCCACCTTCAAAAACCGCTAAGCTTAGAAATGATATTACATCTTTTTGTCAGTTTGATGGGGAATCAATTTATGAAGCCAGGGAAAAATTCTGCAACCATGAAGGATCATTTTCCTTTACCCTTTTTGGACCAAATGTTGGATAGGCTGGCTGGGCACAGAAATTTTTGGCTTCTAGATGGATTTACCGATTATCATCAAATGCTAATAGCTTTGGAGGATTAGATAAAGCAACATTTATTAGTCCTTATAAAACTTTTGCTTTCCAACAAATGCTCTTTTTATGTAATGTGCCTGCAACATTTCAAAGACGTTGATATCCATTTTTCAGTGATTTAATTGAAAAAGTGATTGAAGTCTTTATGGATGATTTTTCTATGTTTGGAACTTCATTTGAAAAATGTCTAAATCATTTAGAGAATGTTCTTGAATGATGTAAAAGACTAATCTCCTTTTGAACTGAGAGAAATGTTAATTTATGGTTGTAAGAGGAATTGTGCTTGGGCATAAAATTTCAGAAAATATCATGGAAGTAGATCCTGCAAAAATTCAGGTTATATCAAACTTACCTCCACCTACTAATGTAAGTGAAGTTAGGAGCTTTTAAGTCTTGCTAGATTTTATAGGTGATATATTAAACTATTTTAAAAAACTACTAAACCTTTATGCTAACTTCTGAAAAAAGATATAAAATTTGATTTCAACCAGGATTTCCTTAAAGCCTTTCAAACTTTAATAGGAAAATTGATTATTGCTCTTGTAATTGTTTCGCCTGATTGGGAGAAACCTTTTGAATTGATGTGTAATGCTAATAATTATGCAATAGGAGCCGTATTAGAGCAGAGCTATGATAAGAATTTTAAAGTTATATACTTACTAGTAAGACTCTTCATGATTCTCAGATTAACTACACCACCACTGCAAGAGAGTTATTAGCCATTATGGATGCTTCTGATAAGTTTAGGTCATATCTAATTAGGGTTGAATGTGTTGTCCATACTGACCATTTGGCGATTAAATATTTGATACAAAAGAAGGATGTGAAACTATGATTAATTAAATGGGTACTTCTGATGCAAGAATTTGATTTTGTAATAGTCAATAAGAAAGGGATTGCTAATCAAATTGGTGATCATCTATCTAGGCTAGAACAAGAAGAAATACTTGAAATAGAAAAAGAAATTATTGAAACTTTTCTAATGAACAACTTTTTACTGTAAAAGGATGGGAAATTCCTTGATATGTTGATATTGTAAATTATATTGTTAGTGGTATTTTACCCTATGGATTAACAGAACAATAGGAATAGAATTCATTCATGATGCAAAGTATTTTGTTTGGGATGAACCCTATTTATATAAATAATGCAAGGATTTAGTAATGAGACAATGTGTGTCTGACAAAGAAATGCAGGAAATTATTCAGAAATGTCATGATTCTGAATTTGGAGGATATTTTGGGAATGATAGAACTATTCTTAAAATTTTGCAATGTGGATTTTGTTGGCCTAATCTATTTAGAGAAGTTAATATATATATAAAAACATGTGATTGTTGTCAAAGAGTAGGTAATATTTCGAAATGAGATGAAATGCCTCTAAATTTTAATTTGAAAATTGAAATTTTTGATGCATGAGGATTGGATTTTATGGGACTATTTATAGCTTCATTCGGAATTATATATATATTCATTGCAGTGGATTATGTTTCAAAATGGATTGAAGCAATCAATTTAACTTCATGTGATGCTCAGAGTGTTTCAAAATTTTTAATTAAAAATATTTTTACAAGACGTAGAATGCCTAGAGAGTCATTACCAATGGAGGATCTCAGTTTAGAAATATAACAATTGCAAGATTGGTACAGAAATATAATATAGAACATAAAATTGCAGCTACTTATTTTCCCCAGATAAGTGGTTTAGTAGAACTATCAATTCGTTCAATTAAGAGAATTTTGTAAAAAAGTGTAAATCCTAGTAAAATCTATTGGTCTGTTATATTAGATATACTACATTTTGGGCATATAGGATAGATTATAGGACACCTATAGATATTTCCCCTTATAGATTAATTTTTGGGAAGACTTGTCACTTGCCTGTAGAATTGGAGCATAAAACTTATTGGGCTATTAAGGAATTCAACTACAATTTGAAAGACGGTGACGAGAAAAGATTATTCAAATTGAATGAGCTTCAAGAAATTAGGAACGAATCTTATGATAAAGCTAGGATTTATAAGGAATGAATGAAATAATGAGATGATTAGAAGATAATGAAAAAAAACTTAAACCTGGATAGGAAGTTTTATTATACAATACAAGATTGAAATTGTTTAATGGAAAATTAAAGTCTAGGTGAAAATGGTCATTTGAAGTTGTAAAAGTCTAACCCTGTAGAGCTGTTAATAGTGAAGATCCTAAGATTGTAAAGATTTTTAAAGTAAATGAGCATTGAAACCATTTTTTGATGGTCAAAGACCAATTTTAAAAGAAACTATAATTTTGGGTCACCCAGAATAAAGACTGGGAATGTTGGGCTAGCGACATTAAACCAAGCACTTTCTGGGGGAAACCCATACATATCATTATTTATTCTGCTTTTTGGGCCTTTGTTAGAAATATTTTACATATATTTATATTTGTGCTTTCATAGAGTCCCTGTCTTTTAAAAAAATAATTTAAAAAATATCTTTATTTACCTAATTTTATGGAAGATTTGAGAATTTTTTGTTGAAATCGAAAACGAGAATTTTTGGAACTGGTGCATGATGCGCCAAATTCTAGAGAGATGGCATATAATGCTCAAGAATCGGTGCATGATGCGCCAAGACAATTAAAATGACTTCAAACATTTCAAAAGGTTTTTTTTGGCTATTTTTGGCGGGTTCTTCTCCTTAAAACTCCCAAAAACTGATTCCAAAGTCCATTTTAGGGGGGAAATGAGGCAGGAGTCACAAGATTTCAACTCTAATGGCATCCCACTCTAAAAATTCCACTATATTTGGGATTTCCAATCGGTGAAAGTTCGTCAGTATAGATGCGCAGAAGTTGCATGATCGTGTTCTACTGAAGAAGAGACTAATCAAGGAAAAGGGTTTGTGAATCGAGGATTCAATACACCGAATACTTGACTTGAAGAGATTTTTGTGCAGAGACGTTGGGAAGTGCTTTCTTACACTACGACCACTGTAGTTATCCTTGTGGTGAATGAGTTTTATGGAAATCTACATGGATACAACTAAGGAATTATCTATGCGTAAGGTAGGTTTGTGCAATTCACTCCTTTAAGAATAAACGAGATGCTTATGATTGAAAATGTGTCTATCTGCCATTACGTGAATTTTACCACTATGAGAGATAATATGAATGAACTCTATCGATACCTTACGGATGAAGATGCAAATTGGGAGGCATGACACTTCTTTTTTGTATTGAAACTACTGCCTACTATAAAAATTAGTAAGGAAACTAAGGAGAGTGCTATTTTAAACTACTGTATTCAAACCGAAAAATCTATTTATGTTGGAGTAATCATTGTGAAATCGGTTTTGGGTTTGATTGTGAATGGGTCTGCAACCGGACTTGGACATCCATCCACTATCTTCCTACTATGCAGTCAATGGCAAGTACCTTATGAGAGTTAGTAAAAAGTGCTTCTTTCATGGAAGCCAATGGATCCAGACGTCTATTGCAACTATATTGGAATGGGAGATGAAAAAGATATGAATGTACTGATGGCTCAAAAATCCCAAATATCATCACCTATTCAACCTTACTTCAGTTGTAATGCACTTTTAAAAATGATCAAGAAGATAAAAAAGAGGTGTAGAATTCTATGCATGCAATTTGGAAAATTTCTGAAATGTTGGATCACTTGGATTGGTGACTTAAAGAAAATTTGGAGCATATTGGTCATATTGAAGATGGCTTGATAGGTATGTTCAAGAAACATTTTTGGATTCAGGAGGATTAGACTGATGAGTTTCCTTATCGACCCTTCTACAACTTGTATGTGCACTACTAATCTATGGGAGATATCCAGGAGGACGATAGTGAAGAAGAATTTTGAACTTAATCTATGCACGGAACATTTTATTTTGTACTTCTTGTTTTAGTTGTTTGTTGTGTTGAATTGGATTTAATTTTATTATTAAACCATATCGATGTTTGTGTTTGAAATTTATATGTTCAGATTTCAGTGTTGGGATATTTTGCTTTGCTTAAAACACTGAAATAGATGTTTGTTAGCTTGATAAATGTTAGTTTGTAATAACACGGATTTTATATATATAAGTGAGATTCGTCTTGTTTGTGAAAAATAGATGTTAAAGTAATGTTTAATTATGTTTATAAGTGTTCATTAGAGTTAATTAGAGGTAGAAGAAAAGCATTATGGAGAAAATTTTCACACAAAATGAAATCTAAGAAAATTTAGGCATTGGCGCAAAATGCGCCGAATTCCCGAAAATGCCTGATTGCCTAAAAAACCACAAAATCATCTAATAAAACTCCATTTTTACTACTTGGGTCCTCCCCTACCTCTAAACCTTGACCTAGGGCTTCACATTGAGTGTGATAGAGAAGATTTTGGAGGCTAAAAATCATAGATTTCAACTTCTTTTGGTAAGAGCTTCACTTTAACTAAGAAATTTTTTATTTTCACCATAAAATTTTTCCTACATTACGGAAAATCTGAAAGTTGGGATTTTTTATGCAAAAGCTTGAAGAAAACTCAACGTGAAAAGTTTCTTACCAAATAATTTTACTTAGGGTGTTGCATTTTTTATTTTGTAATTTATTTGGATTTTAGTAGAATTTCAAATGGCTCCACGAGTGAAGAAAGGAAGAACAAATGATTTTGATGCATGAAGTTTTATTAATTTGAACACCCAACACAGTTATAACACTAAAATCAAATTGATAAGATTGATCCACGAATAGACATTTGCTAACCCGGGTGACGAGATCGAGAGTCTGATTCGTCCTAGAATTTAGGAACGATTTTGTTACTTTACTGCAGTAGCAATTGTGCCAATGATTTGGGAATTTTATGCCAACTTGTTTCACTATTGAACTATTGATACACCAAAATAATATATTATTTTAAGTACATATTTTATGTTTTTTTTTTATGATATTGCACTATAAAGACAAGTATTTTAATGTTTTTGTTGCAAGTATATTATTTTTAGGCATTTGGAGCAAATAAGGCAGAAAGGACGAAATTTGGGGCCAAAACAGCAAATTTAGGGATTCTGGCACATGATCTGCCAGATCGGTGCATGATGCGCCATTTGACAGAGAACCTGTGCATGATGCGCCAGAGATAACTTTTTACAAATTAGGGCAGTTCTAGATGAATTTTGCGTGAATTTTTAAATTGACACTTGTTCTACACACCTATTGGATAAATTCAATGCATCTATACACTTTAGAAGGTTCTTTTATGAAGGGATATGTCTCTTTGATCAAATGACATATCTTTTGAATTCAAAAGAGTTGAATTTTTGAGAGAAATTTTTTAGGGAGTTTGGAATTCTTTTCGAAGGAGGCATCCAAAAAATAAGGGATAAGACTTCATAGAGTTGAGAGGTACGAGAAAGGGAGAGAGAGAAAGTTGACGTAGAAGCAAGAGGAGAGAAAATGAGATTTTCTTCTAGTGTTGTAAGAGGAGAGGGAAAGAAAGAGATTTATTCTTCATTACACTTCTAAGAAAGAGATGAGTGAGATTGTAATAAGAGAAAGTCTTGGAGAGAACTTATCGTGATTTGCTTGGGAAGGATTGTGAGATAAGCTGTGTCTTTTATTTCCTTTGTTTTGTAAACTTGGCTTTATATAAGAACTTTGTATTTTGTCCTATCCTTCGCATGAATTCTGAGTAGTCTTCTTTATCCTTCTCCCTACTTTGAGATATGGTTTTGTGAAGAAGTGATTTTTTTTTCTACAGTTTGAAATGTTAATATTTTTTTATGATTTGAACTCTGATCTTTATTTACTTTTCAATCTGGTCAAATGAAATGTTAAAACTTGTTGATAAACTTATGTTCTAAAATGGGATATGATTTATACAACATAAGGGGAGTTACATTTGATTTCATGGGAGAGTATGTAATCCATGGGATTGGATACAAATAAATAGGGAATTATACTTTATTTGGATGCAGAATTAGACATTTTCAAGAGACAAATTATAATCCACAATTTGGTCCAGTAGATTGAAAACTGATGCGAGATTGTTAGCCCTCAAGTGAGAGAGTAGTGGGAGCTCTAAAGTGGTAGCTGGTATCCTCCTAGCCTAACCACAGAATTAGGGACTAAAATCTGGATTAGTCAATATTCTTTATAACACTCAAAAAAAGGTAAAGAATAGGATTGCTCCTATTGGAACAAAACAATTTCTTTTTGTATATTTTCAAACGATTTTAATTCTTTCATAATCCATATACTCATTGTAAAGTGGAAGGATTTTTTTCTAAATTTGAACTTTTCGTCAAAACAAAAACTTTCTTTAGTTTTCGTAATTTTAATTTTGAAAGTTAGTTCTTAATTAGTTAACTTTGATTTTCAACTGCATTTTGTATAGCATTTACCTTAATATTTAACATTTAAACTTCACACTTTACTTTTGTTTTTGTATTTATAATCATAAAACAATTTGAAAAACTTATGTAAAATATTTTCCAACTTCTCTGTGGGATCGATATCTAGGACTCTATTAAAGCCCTTTATTACTTGAGTGATATGTATACTTGTGCTGATTTTAATGGGGATTTGGCAGTTTAGAAAGAGCTTTAAAAGATAAATTATTTTCATAAAAGGTACTTTTTTTGGATTACATTACATTTTTAATTTTGTACCACTGAAAAATATGTGTAAAATCTACACACTAAATCTACACCGCATCAAGTTTTTGGTGCTGTTGCTAGGGAAGTAACGAAAAATATTATTAAGTATTTTATTTTCTTGAATATATATATATATATATATNACAAAAAAAAAGAGAAAGATAAGTTTAGCAAAATGGCCTGCAATTTAAACAATGTTGGAAATGGAAACGAACAACATTTGAGTTCTTTAAGAGATTATGCTAATCTTACAGTAGATGAAATTCATGTAAAGATACAAAACCCTGCTATAGATGTCAATTCATTTGAGTTTAAACCTGTTATTATCCAAATGGTAAAAAATAATCGGTTTGGAGGAACAACAACGGAAGATCCTAATTTACACCTTGGTAGTTTTCTAGAATTGTGTGCTAGATTTAAATATGATGGTGTGTCAAATGATGCTTTCAGACATACACTTTTCCTTTTTCACTAAGGAATAAAGCTAAGATGCGGTTAAACTCATTAGCACCTAGATCTATCAGAACATGGGGAGATTTATCACAAAAATTCTTATCTAAATCTTTCAAACTTTGAAAACTGCTAAACTTAGAAATGATATCACATCTTTTTGTATGTTTGAAGGGGAATCAATTTATGAAGCCTGAGAAATATTTAAAGATTTCCTTATAAAGTGTCCACACCATGCGTTGCAAGATTGGTTAATAATTCAAACTTTTTATAATGGGTTCTTAGGATCTTTTAGATCGATAATTGATGTTGCTATTGGTTGATCATTAATGTCAAAGCCAATCAATGAAGCTTTGTTGACCTCACTTTTGGTTGACGTTTAATTTTTTCTCTTTAGTAAGCCTAGGGTCTAGCTATAGACTTTCCTATTGACTATTCCTAGAAAACTAGAAAAGCAATCCTCACCATTAAAAATTCTAAACTCTTCCTTCCTCAACTTGAAGTTCCACATATTGTTCCTATAGTCTAGCACTTGGTAGGTGGGGTTAGTATGGAGGATCTCAAGGAAAGTCCCCATAGGACTGCTTGACCTTAGGGCTGATATTGGGTGTTGGTCTGAAGCTAGTTCACTCACTTACAGTCACTATCAACTATATTCACTTGCAACCCTACCTAAACCTAGAAGTATTGACTTTGATCCTTTGATCTTGTGAGAGACTCATGTAGATGGTCCCCTAGACCCACTGGCCTTAGGAAAGGGTTTAACTAAGACCAGCACATAGAGAACCCAAATGAGGATTTCATTGGTCCATAGCTCATATAAAGTAGTTGGCACCCCAATTCTACCAAAATATCCAACTTGGTCTTTTGCCCCGAATCCACCCAAATTACCTAAATAAACCCAGACCCTAAATTTAGCCAAAATTTTCAATGTCACCCAAAATACCCAAATTTGTTCAAAAACCATTTCAAAAAACCCAAATTACCAAAAACTACACAAAATTTCTAAAATTACCAAAATACCCTCACATTGCCAAAATTACAAAAATACCCTTGGTAAACCAAACTTTCCCTAAACATCCACAATCAGTTCAAATGCTTGAAATCCAGTTTGAACCCTTCCATTGAATCCAATCTGGCGAATTTGACCATTTCGACTAAAACCCCCAAATTGTCTTCAAACGTATAATTTCCCCAAATTCACATCAAATGTCCATCAATTTGGCCCTAATACTCCTCAAATTTAATTCTAAATTCAAATTCATCTTCTATATGATCAATTCAGGCCAAATCCAAGCCTAATCAACCCATTCTTTGAGGTCAATTTTGATCTAAAACAAAACCCCCAATTTGACCCCATGATTTACTGTTACCAAATTGAACCATATGATCAACTCAATTGCCCCAGTTTGAATCCCAAATTCTTCCTAACAAACCAACACATCCAATTGGACCCTCAATAAACTTTGGTTAAGCCTTAATTTCACTCAATTTTAACCCAAGTCCAATATCCCCAATTTTGCCCCAAAATGGCTATGTCTCCAAATTCCACAAAATTGAATGCCCTAACTCCAAAATTGACACTTGATTGAAGTTGAGAACACTTTATGAGATTCATATGGACCATTTTTAACCATCAATTTGAACTTAGCCCAACCTAAACCTAAGTCTTACCCAACACCCCTAAATGGATTAAATGCCCAAAATCCTCCAAAATTAACCTCCAAACCAATTCAAACTCACTCCAAATAGTTTCCAAACTTCTTGTGACAATCATCTATACAATATCGATCAATCAATTAAGCTCAATGTCATGGCTAGCCTAACCCAAACAAAACTTCTAGTCATTTTTGACCAAAATTGAACCCATGCACCAAAATTGACTTAGCCATGCTAAAGTAACAAAATTGATGTCACCACACTCACTAAACACACCCTATTGACCAAGTTAAATCTACTTAAACACTCAAGTGAGATATGGACCAAGGGTCCCCTAATTTGAGAGATTTTATCCCATTTTTGGGCGTTAACCAAAATATCTCCTCCATCACAACTTGTCATTGAGGGTTAACCATAATTAACTCTCTCCCTAGCTCACCTGACCACCTGACTACCTGACCACAACCCCTGGCCTTGCTAGCCAGCCTAGTGGCCAGAAAACTCTAAAACAAAGAGCCACCACAAATAAATCAAACCAAATTTCATCCTTAGAGGCCAGCTCATCTTAATGGCTCCTTAGAGCTCCTCAGCCCATCCATGGCCAAACAGAAGAGAGTTCCAAATCCTTGAGGAAACTCTGCCAAAATCTCACCAGAGAGTCTCCAAGCACCCTAAGCTTAATCCAACCATCTTCCCCTTCTAATTCCCATTGTGAGAGCCCAATTTTGAGCTCAAACTTTCAGCTCAAACCAGGACAACTCTCCACAGTCCACCAAACTCAAATTAATTATGCACACACCATCTCCAAAGCAAGAGGAGTTGGTTTGTCATCAAAGCTCCCTCTGAAACAACCTCTAGGATATCTCTAGACCAACACTTGAAATCTAAGTTGATTTAAATCATATCTAGACAATTCACCAGGGCTTGAGACGTCATCCGGAAGATCGTTGGACTAAACCAAAGCTACCATAACCATCTGATTGAGGCCTCCTCTCTTAGCCAAGAGTTTTGTGCTCTAACACCAACTCAAACCTATTTTGATTCTCTATACTTATTTACTGTGTTTCATGCCGTATAAACCATATAGATATGTTCGTATTGAGTAGATGAAGGTTTTTAAACAAATCCCATGTGATTTGGTTGATTCAAGTTAAAAATTTTAAGGTTTTACTGTGAATGGTTCTCTTGTAGGTCACTTGGGAATGATGAACAAATGTTGCCCGATTGCGTGTTTATCCATAGGACTGTCTTGATGAAGCTAAATGAGGATATGGTCCATAAAGCACGGTCTGTGTGGTAGATATGTGCCTGACAACATCAAATGGCAGAGCACCGTGTGTTCTTTCGGAGCTGCCTAGGATCAAGTCAGCGCCGCACTGGATAAGTAGTAAAATAGGGATTTTTTAATTATTTTAAAAACTTGAACTTCAAAAATCCATATCTTTCTCTATAAAAATCAAAAAAATAAAATAAAAATACCCTCTTAGTTAATGAACAAAAGAAAATAATGTGGAAAAAAATAAAAATTATTTTCTTATTTCCTGATTTTTAATGATCTAAATACCCTCTAGAGTATTTTAATTCATTATGATCAAATATTACTCATCATGGCTTGAAATTTTTAGGGTTTGTTCCTCCTAACAGAATTATGTCCTCTGATTTTTCCAAGGTCAGAGCGCATCTCTATGCTTCTAACCCAAATTTTTAAGCTAGGGAGGCTATTTTGGCTTATTTTAATTATATAAATCTATATATCATTTGGGAAATTAAGGGAATAATTTTAGTTGGTTTCTTTTGGTCAGAGAAGTCTAAGAAATATATCATGATATCTTGAATTATCATGTGGATTTCTATACTTAATAAAATATAAATAGCTTGTGTTATTTTATGTAAATTATATACTTATCAAAAATTAACAAAAACAATCCCCCATTGTTCATAAAAATCATGTTTGTCCACTGTAAAAATTTGAAAATTATTTGATTATGTTTGAGTATTAAACTTGATTTTCTAAGAAACCTTGTATTTTTATACAAAAAAAATTTTATTAACTTAAATACACATGAGAAAACTATGAATTGTGGTTTTCTGAGTTTGTAGTGATGAGGAGCACTTGGGATAAATAAAAATTATTTTTTAGAAAATACTTAATTTTTTAGCTTTATTTTGAATTTAAAAATAATTTAAAATAATTTAAAATTCCAAAATATCAAAATATTTCAAAATGTTCCTAATAGTTTCTTGATCACTTGGGGACTCATTAAAATATATTTTTTTAAATTTTCCTTATTTTCCCATTAAAATAATTACAATAAATAAATTAAAAATTATAAAAAGTACAAAGTTTGATTCTCTAAGTTTTCTGAACTCTGAGGAGTCTAACAAAAATATAAAAATCATTTTTGTAATTAACACACTGCTTTCTATTTAATTAAATCAGAAATTGATCTAAAATTAATTAATAATAATAAAATTTAATTCAAAAAATCATGAAATTTCCCTTAAGTATTTCTCTGACCTAGGGAATCCTCTAATAATTTTCTCACAAAAAGAATTATCATGGAAAGTTAAATAAAGTAATTTCTAAAAATGCCTATTTTCTAGGTTTAAATTAATATTTAAATTAAACTAAATTTTGAGGAAGCCCACATATTCTCCTCTTATATTGTAATTACCTCATGGATATGATACTCAAAATGCTCAAAGTCATTTGAGTTGAAGTTAATGAGTTATGAGGTGAAGTGTCCCATGAGCAAAATAGTCATTTTAAACATTGGTGCCTTAATCAAAATTTAGGATTAACCAAGGGAGAATGGGTAATTTTGATCTTAATAAACATGTTTGGATGATTGAAATACAGTGAGATTAAAAAGTAGAAACTCACTCACCACCCTTGCACAATGTCAACAAAATCAATACTCTCCTAATCATCATGACTTGGAAGTCAACTAAGATCAAATGAATCTTGAGTGATGGGCTTAAGATAGAAGATGTCATAATTTAGTTTTCTCAAGCCCAAAGTTAAGGATGATGTGATCATTTAATAAGAATACATATAACTTCAATCAAAGTTTTTGATAATCACCTTTTCACCTATCATGATCTTTAAAGGCTTAGTAGTGACCTAGGCTCGAAGCTTAAACTCAATTGATTGGATTTAGAAGATGACATGATTGGTGATTAACATATTTAAACTCTACAAGCATGATCTTAATTGTGGGCACCACAATCTTAAATGACCTAAACTTGCTTTAGGGGCACCCACTCACATAACTCTTAAATGAAACATCAATTGATTAATTGGGTATCATATACTCAGGATAATTCAGTTGTTAGGTTTCACTAAGCAACAGGGTAGTCACACTTTAACCTTTGATGAGTAATGGAACAATATGATAAGTTCAGAATGAACTCAAAATTTTTCAAAAGATCTTCAAAGTGGTCCAGCGTCATGCCTTGAGCACTTTCAAATCTATTGGACATTCTGAAGAGCAAATTGGACTTGTAATATTTTTGTTCTAAAATCATCTACTAGAATCTTTTCAGATTCAATAAAGTCATAACTTGGGATTTGATAGCTAAACCTTCATCTACTCCTATTATTTAAATTTCCTCCAAAATTATATACGTGCCTTGCAAGTACTAACCTTTTAGGTGGAGGAACGAGAAGAATCAAAGGGTACTCTTTTAAATTAATGCATTTACCTTTATGTACTTATTGTCTCGATCTTGCATATTAATAATGTGTCACCCCGCATGAAAACCAAAACCGCTAAGATAGTCGTAAAATACAAACTAAAACTAAAATTAATCAAGATAAAATTCACCGCCACAACATTCAAAATATAAATACAACTTAAAGTTTAATCACAAACATCAGAAAACAATAATTGCAAATAAATTAAGACGTCTCTATCAGATAATCCGGAATCTCTAGGAGGAGGTTACATATGGTTGCTAACAAGATTTCCCATGGTTTAAATAAAAGTATGGAACTCATTGAGTTGAGTTTAGTAAATTCATTTTGACTAAGTGAATCCGAAATAAACTAGTGGTACCTGAATGAGAGAACCATAGGATCCTAACCGGTGTCGCTTTAATCAACTTTAACATGCCCCAAAATATTTAAGGAACCAAAACCATGGGGACATTTGATTTTACATTATAAACTGACACATTAGAAAACTTAAACTCGTCACACCGAGGAGCTTGGAGCTAGCAATATTGGTAGCACGACAATCATCATTAGCAAGAGGATCTACAACTACATATATTTCCTTAAAATTAAACAACAAAGCATAGGATTTCAAGGTTGTTTGCTTATGCAACATAAATTCTCAACTCATTTTTAGGCCTTTGTATGGTTCTGATATATAATATAAGCCTTAACTCGTCTTAGGATTTCAAGGTTGTCATTTGTCTCGACCTAAATCCTCACATCTTCTAGGCTATTTGCATAATTTTTTTTGCACGAATGCAATCCCTAATTAACTAATAAAATTGGCAGGATGAAACATTTAAATAATTTCTCCAAAATGGAAGCCAAACAGTAGGATAGTTTGGGAAGTCATTGAGGTTCTCCGCAGGATCTGTGGCATCCCTTAGTTCTTCCTCCTTTGGATTCTACAATAAATGTTTCAAATTTGAGCCATTCCCTTTTCACACCACTTTGTCCCATCTCGTTGAAAAATCCTATGCTTTTGACCTCTTTGAAGATAATATTCACTGATTTTTATCAAGAGTTTTCTTAGGTGACCTCGGTTACTAAGAAGTTGTTAACTATAGATGCTCGCCCTTATAAGAAGCTTTTTCCAAACCTAACTTAATATAAACCCTATTTAATTCTTTGTAATCAATAAAGGGAACTTGTAGGCAAATAAAACGGTTTTTGCAGACCAAACAGATGCCATATATTTCTTAGTTTATTTGATCGAGCGTCATCCTCAATTCTTGTGTTTGTCTTTTGGGATAGATAGATGGCTTGAGGTATAATTCTCTTTCATTTAAACTACGAAGGATATGGGATCAGTTTGATTTCATATTTTTCTAAACTTATATATATATATATAT